>NDGN011485272.1:0-11909 GCA_002564285.1 Tympanoctomys barrerae
CTCCAAACATGAAACTACTATTACAAATTACCATCTGCAGTGCAGTAGCTTAGTTCACAGCTACTAGCTTCTCTTTATCACTGGATGTTGATTGTACTGCCTAGAAATATACAAGATTTAGGGAAGAGAAGCCAGACATGGTGGTGTGCATCTGTAATCTCAGTATGAGGAGGCTAAGGCAGTAGGATCCTTATGCTTGAAAGTTTGAGGCCATCCTGGGCTATAAAGTAAGCTGAAGGCCAGCCTGAACTGCATGGTAAGACTCTGTCTCAAAAAGATGGGGGAAAAAAAAAAGACTGAGGGAAGAAGCAAATCAGTGTGAACCATAACAGAGTTAACGGGTCTTTCCCGGAGCTTTTAGATAATAAATGTGTAGAAAGCACTTAGCATTGTACCTTACTGCCTTGTTTGTTTTTGGTCTTTTTTATTTTACTGTATTTTTTTGGTTGAATTTTTTTTAGGGGAGGTTTGTTTTTTGTTGTTTGGTGCTGAGGACTGAACCCCGGGCTTCCAGCTTGCTAGGCAAGCCTTCTACTGATGAGCCAAATCCCCAGCTCCTAGCATTGTACCTTGTAAAAGAATGCATGCAACCAATATTCTTAAATAAAAATTTGGGTTTTCTTAAAATTAGTTCAAATAGGTACTAATTATAAGAAGACTTTCCAGGCCCTGTAATCAGTTTTCTATCTTTGAGATTTGAAAGAAGCAGGAAATAGGGCGTAGACCTACAAGGAAACAGGAAGATTGCCCATGTTTTTATTTCACATTCCCCTTGGACTGTCTTGGAAACACAGCGGAAAGCATAAAACAATGGCTGTATAAGTATTTTTTTGTGTCTTTGTTTTTATCTATGTCTTTATCTACTTTGTATTATATTTTCATTTTAGGACATTGAGGATGGAATGTTCTATGTCTGGAGATATCTGGAATATCTTGAATTGATTCATTATAATATCAGGAATTATGTGTTTGTCAAAGAGACATTAAGTTTTCTTCTCATTCACCATTCATTAGCCTGAAAAACAAAACAAAGTACTCTTATTAAATGTGTGTTCAAAGCAAGTGTATGATCCCCAGAACAAACAAACTATGCAGATCAAACTGAGGAAACCCTAAATATATACAGTAACAAGTGACGCTAACTGTATTATAAATAGCATAAACAAAACTGAGTTGGAGAAAAAAAGAACTAGCCTCCATTATTTGGAAAACTAAGGCAGGAATTATGCACAGACATTGTACTCAAGTTATGCTTTGTCTCATAAGGGCATGCATTATGAGTGTACCTTAAATGTATATTTGTACTGACCAATAAGTAAAATATTATGGGTGATGGGGCTTAGGTTCCTAACTCTTACCACTGAGATCATGTACTCAGTAACACCATAGTACTGCTCAGATTTTGGTTTCTAAATCATTCTCCAATTTAAAATATCAATAACAAGAACACCCTGGAGTGATGGTTCATTCTAGGACTAGGCCACATAAAATCAAAATGAGCCGGAAACTTTTTTATTTTTAAAGCCTAGAACATTTAATGGTACCAAAAAGTAAGAAAATGCTCAAAACATGCGGGGTATGTTAAAGGATATAACTATTAGCTTTAAAAGGTACTTCCATTGGCTAAAGCTGTGGCAAAATAATGATAGTATTAGATAAGTGTTCATGTAGTAGTTATGAGTCCATATTTAAAAAAAAAAGGATAAAGGGAAAAAATGAGGATCTACCATATATTGGAGAAGATTAAAGAAATAAAGCAGTTTGTGGGATTCTGTATTGAATTTAGGACCAGGCAAATAACATTAGTAGGGAAAGATAATTCATTAAGGCTTGGTAGATTAGTTAATTGTGTTGTAGGAATGTAAATGTCTTAGTTTTCATAATTGTACCGTGATTATATAAGATGGTAATATTAGGGGGCAACTGAATGAAGGTTATACAAAATCACTGTACTATTTCATTTTTTTTGTTTTAATTTCAGAAGTTTTCAAAATGAAAAAATTGACAAGGGTATAAATCCCTTACAATTCTAAAAATATTTAAGGTAGTAAAAGGAGTTCTTAATGAAGAAGAAAACAGTGAAGTCAGCAAATAGTTGTTGCTGGGTATGGTGGTATATGCCTTTAATCCCAGTACTCAGGAGGATTATCATGAATTCTTACCCAGCCTGGACTATGTAGTGAGTTCAAAGCTAGCCTGAAATATATAGTGAGACCCTATCTCAAAAAAACAAAAAATGAAATAATAGTAATAGTTTTTACTTTAAAACTCATGAAGGATGTTCTTCTGTAAGAATCATTATAGTTAGTTATTGTCTGTTTATTTTCTGTTTATGTATGTGGACTTATGTTCAGTTCAAACTAAAAGCCTGAATTGAAGCTCAGTGGACTAAAGTGCCTGCTTAGGCAGAGCTCAAAGACTGGGGTTTGATCCCCAGAGTGCCTTGCCGGCCCTGTCCCCAGGGCACCCTGAGACAGCAATTGAGACTGGGTGTGATGGTGCACACCTGTAATCCCAGCACTTGGAAGGTTGAAAACGGGAGAATCACTATGAGTCTGATCTATGGAGTGAGTCCCTGTAGACCCTGTACTAAATACATAGAGGAAAAAAAACCTGAATTGAGGTTCAGACTTTACTGTATTGCAAATATATAGAATAATATTACAGATGGCCAATTATATTTGTGGTCATTAGTTTAGAACTAACTTGCCCCTCTGCCTTAGGGTATATGTAATTTGTTATGGTTTGTGTCTAGTTGTCCCCCCAAAGCCTCATGCAGTCATGGGGCAACTTCTGGAGTTTGTGATTCATTACTGTGGGTGTGGATGCTACACCTGCAAGGAGGGATGAATTGCTAGCTGCATGAGCTGCGGCCCCTCCTTTTTGCTCTCTTTCTCTTTGCCGCTGCCATGAAAGGTTGTCCTCTGCCATGTGCCAGTCTGCCTTGGAGCCAGCTTAGTATGGACCGAAACCTCCAGTGACTGTGAGCTAAATAAACCTTTCCTTCCTTCATTTTGGGTGTTGGGTATCATATCCCAGCAATGAGAGAAAACTAAGACATAGTTCCAGAGATTGCACATTAAGAGTGTAGGTGTCATTCCATAAAGTGTTAGTGTTCTTTTACACTAAAATTGCCCTGTGTTAATATCATTTTGTCCAATAACTTTGGCTCTAGTTTTGAAGAGTAGAGGTTTTTGTTGTTGGATTCTGCTTAGATATTTAAGTAATAGTTTTTTAAATATTCTTTATACTGGGCCAACACACTGTGCTTGCTAATATGTATCTTTGGAAATGGACTACAGTATTTAAGGCTCCCTTATGACCTTAGGCCCTTATTCTGTAATGGCTAATCTATTATATTGCTATTACCCAGTAGTCTTTCAGGAAACAGGATGCATTTTCTTCCTTTTAAATTATAAGGTGTATTAAGTTTGTTTCTATTTCAGTTGTAGTAGGATAAGTTATTATGTCCTGGGGAACTTTCTTGAGATCAAAGATTACTATCACCTTGAGCTTTAGTGGTAGTTTACAGTATCCAGATAATGTTTATGTATATTTTCTCATATGCTGGAGGTTCTATTGAAATTTTTCTTGTGGTGGGAATAGTGACCCTATCCATCATCACTTAAGTTATGTTCTATTTCTTTTTCTTTTCTTTTCTTTTTTTTGAGACAGGGTCTCACCATATTGCTCAGGTTGACCTCAAAACACTGGGTTTAAGGGACCCTCCCAAGCCTACCTTGTAGCTGTGACTATAGGTATATGCCACCTTGCATGGCTTCCATCACTTCTAAAATATTACTTGTGCAAGGGGCGACTTAAGTGTATGGTGAATGTTTAAGGTAAAAACAGTTACAGAGATATAACCATCAATCTCCCTTCAAAAACACTTTTCCCATCATTATTGGCACTTTCTGAAAGTTTTGGAAGTCTTTTTTCGTGTCTTAATGATATGTGATTAGTGTGTTAGTGTTGATGTTGAAACATTACAATGGGTCTTCACCCACTTTATTCACCAGCTCTGGCACCAGGTGACTTCTGGTGCCACCTTGAAATCAAAATGATTGCAACAAAAGTTATGTGGCAAAAGTTTTGAATTGATTTAGGACGTTGAGGCAGCAGCCACAATAGTACAACTAAAGACAGAAATGAACACATTCAGAACTGCTTCATAAAGTGTCAAGAATGATGGAATAAGTATGTTCGAAGTGAGGGGAGTATACTAATAGGTATTAATGGCAATATGTCTTTTACTGAATAATTTTTTTAAAGTTAAACATCTTGTTTTTTATATCTCATATTTGACACCTGCAGTTCTCAGTAAAAGTACAGCAAAATTGTGTTATTTTTTAAAAAATTATAGTTATTTAGAGATAAGGTCCTATTATTTTGTCCAGGCTGGCCTTGAATTTGCTGTATACTCCTGACTGTCCTCAAGCTTTGGATCTTCCTGCTTTGGACTACTGAGTGCTGGGACAACAGGTTTATTTCACCACTCCTGGCTGCAGGGTGTTTGTTTTGGTTTGTAGACAGGGTCTTTCTATATATTCCAGGCTGGCCTTAAACTCATGTAGCCTAGGCTGGCCTTGAACTTAGACTGTTCTCCTACTTCAGTCTCCTAAGTGCTTGGACTATAAGCATGAGCCTCCATTCCTGGCTTTCTAGTTTTGCTAATTTTGTGAGGGGATAGTAAATTTTAAAGGAAAGTAAAGGTTTATAATAATCATTAGTCACTCCTTAAGAAGTGTTTTTGCAAAAATTGCTTTTCTAGTATCTTTAGTAATTACTATTTTATTCTAGAATTGTATAATTAATGTGGGAAATAAATATTAAATCTATACTGTATACCTTTTATGTGTGTATGAGTGTGCATACCTATACTACTGATTCTCGTTGCCCATAGAGTCATAACTGCAAATTGGCCTCACTTGCTGAAAATGTTTTGTAACTGCAAAATAGTAGTCACAGTACTTTTGTGGTCATTCGAGGACATGTACAGAACTGTGAAAAGGAACCTTCTATTACACATGTTTCCAGCTTGAGGTGAGCAAAGCAGTAGTTTGCTTTCTGGTTTTAGCTGTCATAAACAAGTATTCCTTTCATGGTCTGTTGAATGGCATGTTTTTCTGATTTTTGTGATATCACTGGTCAGTATGGCCCATAGGTATAGGACTGAAGGATTATCTAGTGTTCCTATTGCAAAAAGGCTTTCCTACTATGGACAAAATACTTGTGTTAGGTAATCTTCATTCAGGCATGAGCTATACAGGCAGTAGTACTGTTGGCCACAGATCAGTATTAATGAATCAACAGTGTATGTTAAATAAGATGCCCTTAAACAGAAATACACATAAAACAGTATTATATATTGATTTGTTGCTGAAAGTGTGACTAGAGGCTCACAGGAACCGCACCTTGTATTTCTCCTAGGAGAAATGATTCGGTGCTCACTAGTTCATTGTGTGAAATGATCTTATAAAACATAAGAAAAAGCTTTGTGTTAGTGTGTATGCTACCTGTCTAATATGTATTACCATATTTTATTATATATTACCTAATGTTATATTACAGAATTTATTCATATTCCTGCAGAAGCATGCATACCCTTATAGATGGGAAAAATGAGGATACATATGACAAAGTGAAATTTTTATATATAATAACCAGAATATAAAGTTTATACTCCTTTTAAATTATCTGCTTTACCTAGGAGATATAAAAGTATGTAAATATATGTTGACTTTAATTAGATTGCAAGAACAGTAAGATTTCCTTTACATCTTTCTAATTGAAAATTAAATTGGTTTCCTTTTAGGTCAAATTCAAAGTTACATACTTTTCTTCTAGCAATTTACTTTTGTCTTAAGTGACTAATTTATATACTAGAGTAACTTTATAAACACTTTTTTGCTTCTCCTTTGGGTTTTATTTTTTAAGTGCAGACTTGATAGGAAAATGTGAAATAGCAAAGTTTTCTCTCCTTAAACAAGGTTTCATGTGTTAGGATATTTGTTTACTTAATTAGTGCTACAGGGGATCTAACCCAAGGCCTGTGCATGCTTCTCCAGCTCCAATGTTAAGGTATTTAATATTTTCAGAAGAAAACAATATCCTGTTGATTCTTCACAGTTCACTTTTTGTTCTGGAATAATCTGTCCACAATGTAAAACTGTAATCAATAAATTATTTTCCCAAGAGCATTGTGAGGAATTATTTTTTAAAAAGGATATTAGAGTTGTAGCCCAGTGGTAGATACCTTCCTAACATTTTTAAGGCCCTGTGTGTAGTGCCTGTATGAAAAGGTATCTTTGATAATGATGCTGTGAATTTGTTCCAAAGGGAATTTGAAGGTTTCCATAGTAGTGTTTATTTCATCCTGTCTAATGCTGCTTTTGCTTTTAATAGAGGAATTAAGATGTATCTAACAAAAATTAAAATAGATTAAGGGTTGGGGGTATAGTTCAGTGATAGACTGTTTAGCATAAGGGAGGCCCTGTGTTCAGTTCTAGCACAACAATAACAAAAAAAATGGAAATAATTAAAAGAAGACTTGACTGTTGAGTGTACTTAAAAGTAAGCTGATAGTGACATGTATTCAATATACATGTATTAAAAATACTCAGATTCAAAGAAACACTGAGCAATTACTACATTAAATCTGAAAGGAATACACTTACTGAATAGGGTAGCACAATTCATTAAAATAATTTATACAGAGAGAGCTGGGGAGATAGCTTGGCAGTCTAAGTGCTTGCCTGGCAAATGCAAGGACCTGGGCTTGATCCCTGGTATTGCAGGCTGTGCTGGCCCCTTGCCAAGCCAGCCACTGGTAGCACACACCTGTAATCCCAGAGCTGGGGAGGCTGAGACAGGAGGATCACTATAAATCTGAGCTGTGTAGCAAGACTCTGTGCCGAATAAATAAATAAATAAATAGTAATTTGCACAGAGAAACTCAGTAAATTTCATTTCTTTTTCTAACACATGCATATTTTCTAGCATGGCTTCCAATTTAGTTTTATGGATTGAAACAGAATTTGGGGCCTATTGAATATGCATGGCTAGGCTTAAAATTCAAGTTAGCATCTCGTTAGAACAGAGAAGCAAATTTTATTATTATCATTATTATACAATCTTTTATTTTTAAAAATGTTTCTTTTTGCACAGTACCCTTTCT
This sequence comes from Tympanoctomys barrerae, assembly GCA_002564285.1. NCBI lineage: Eukaryota > Metazoa > Chordata > Mammalia > Rodentia > Octodontidae > Tympanoctomys > Tympanoctomys barrerae. The sequence goes on from NDGN011485272.1 coordinate 7,178, forward strand.
CATTAGCAGTTCCCACAGTAGGAAAGTAATTTATTGATTACAATTTTACATTTGTGGACAGATTATTCTAGAACAAATAAAACACATTTGAGAATGAATTTTGTTTGTAATCTGTAGTATTCTGATTCATCTGCAAGAAGATCTCTTCCCTAAGTGGGCCTCTAAATTTAGAAGCTCTCCAAGCTTTTCTTCTTAAGATTCAGAAATCTTTAATATGAAATATCAGCATCTTATAATTTTAAAGTCTCTCTAGGACACAAAGTAATTATCATTACCCGGTGCCAACTGAAGAGTCAGGGACATTTCCAAAGATTAAACACTATCTGATATTCTACAAAGTCTTTACTCATGAATTAACATTCTTTCCCTTTGTTTATTATTTCCAGGAAAAATGTGAAAGTATGGTCATGTATTATTCCCAGGAAAAATGTAAAAGTATGGCCATGAATTGATAGTAATAAAGCTGAATTCTCTTTATTTTTTATTTTATTTTATTTTGTAATCTCATATTTAGTGCAAGGTCTGCAGGGTCTCACTCTGTAGATTGGACTCGTATTGATCCTCCTGTTTTCAGCCTCCCACGTGCTGGGATTACAGGTGCATGATACTACACCCAATCTTAATCTGTCTCAGTGCACCCCAGGGCCCAGCACAACATGCAAGGGATTGAATCCTGGCCACTGTGCTCTGTAAACAGGCACTTTAGGCTGCTGAGCTATCTGGCCAGCCTAGCTGAACTGTCTTTAAAAGGTAAAATAGCAAAAGCTCATATGTAATGCTTAATTATACTCCGAGTTTTGTGAGCTGGAAGATAATCCCATTACTCATGAAAATACAGAACTCATTCTCACTATTTCTTGGATACAGTTCTTCCAAACTTTTTCCTCGACCTTAAATTCTGCAAATGACAATCTCATAAAGCCTGATGCACTTCTCTGGTATTTCTTGCTTACTCTGAGCTGACTGGCATGACAGAGCAGAGGCAAAGAGGCATACAATCAATTCCTAAGGTAGTTAAGTCCAAAAGATTACAGCTTCCATAGCATGGCAACAGCTTTGCAGATGCCCACGTCATGATAGTTGAAGTAACAAAGCCCAGCAAAGGTTAAAGCCGAGAGTGCCAAAAGGCCTGCCTTGGCAGCTCTCTGGGGTACAGCTCCGTGAATGTAGTCTGTCACAACTTGTCCAAGGCCCCAGTGAGGGCCGCAGCCAGGGAGTAGTCTGTTGCAGAGCAAGGATTCAAATATGCAGCAGGAAGCAGGCCCAGGAGCAAAACACTGATCACTCTTTCACTAGTCCAGTGGGCAGATGCAGCCTTGGAACCAGAATGGTGTCTTGGTGACAGGTGAATGTGCTGAGCTCCACAACATCCTGGGGAAAGTCAGGTTTGGAGAAATGCTGAGACATGAGCAGGTTTTACCATTAGAGTCCAAAGAAACAGACCTCGGGATCCCTGGGCATTGGAGAGGACACTCAGCCTCAAGATAGTCACCATCTTGCTTTTGAAGCCTGTAAATTGTTATACTTAACCAAATTTTGGGGCTAGAAGTTAGCAGAGAAAGGAACTAGGTTCTGCAGGATTAGTAGAGTCCACAAGTGAGAATATAAGAAAAAGATCAGAATCCTGTTTAAAGTCGGAGTGTCTTCTTCTTAAAGAAGGGGGGAAAAAAAGCACTGAGCATGGTGGTAGAGGCCTGAAATCCCAGTACTTGCAGGAAGATCACCAGGAGTTCAAGGCCAAACAGGTTACATAATGAGCGTAAGACCAACTTAAATTACCTTGTAATATACACAGCATCCTCATTGAATTCAAAGTTGGAATCTTAAAACTTCTTTACAAGACCTAGTTCTGTAATGATTTTTTTTTTTTTTTTTTTGAGGGGTGGTAGAACTGGGGATTGAATTTAGGCCCTTGCACTTGCCAGGGAAGCCTAGTTCTATAATGATGGCAAGGAACAGATACCAAGGAGAGTACCTGGAAATGTGTTGGAAGGAAGTGTTGAGTAGCAACACTGAAAGAGAAAGAGAACAACAGATCTGTGTTTTCTAACTCATACTTCATAACATTTGAAGAAAGTCATTAGAAATGATTTAAAAATGACAGACATGTGAACAAATCTTTATATGGAAAACTTAAAACTGCAAGAAGAAAATTATATCATTTTAAACTTGGTCTATAAAAGAATTTTTTTTTTTAAAGTATTTGGTACAGGGTTTACAGGGTCTCACTCCATAGATTGGACTCGTAGTGATTCTCCTGTTTTCAGCCTTCCAAGTGCTGGGATTACAGGCGTGTACTACCATACCTAGTCTTAATTGCTGCTCAGTGAGCCCTGGGGGTGGGGCTGGCACCACATGCTGGGGATCAAACCCTGGCTGCTGCACTCTGGCTAAGCAGCTGCTTTAGTCTGCTGAGCTATCTGGCTGGCCCTAGTCACCAAGAATTTAATAAATGTTACATTTAAAAATTTCAAGCCAGGCATTGTGGTGCATGCTTATACTCCCAACACTTGGAAGGCTGAGGCAGGAGGATTGTTGTGAGTTTGAGACCAGCCTGGGCTACAAAAATGAGGTCAGGGCCAGTCTGAACTGCATATCAAGCAAGACCCTGAGCGACAAAAGAATTTCATACATCAGGAGACATCATAAAGTAAGAAAGGAGTTAATGTATCTTTTTTTTTAAAAAAAAGTAAAAATTCCAAAGTAAAATAGGAAAGGATTTGAAAAGGTGGTTTATAAAGTAGAAAACCTAGATCTATAGTTAGTATCTGAAAAGATGCATCATCAGTCAGTGCTGCAAAGTCTCACATTAGCAGTTAAATGCTGTGGCCCCAAAGCACACAACACTTAGACTTTGTGTTCTTAGGATGAGCAGGGTATGCCTGCTGACATGTAAGACATGAGAATACGCAAGAAATAATCCTTTGTTGTTTAAAGCCACTGAATTTTTTATATTAATGCTGCCCATAATCTATTTTGACTGATACAGGTAGGAAGTAAATTATTTAATAATGCAGATGAAAGGAAGTCTTTGAAATATATGTCTCAGTATTATTTTCAACAGTAAAATTGTTCTGCTTAACGTAGAGACTTGATTAAGAGAGGATGTGGAGAAAACAGTAAAGAGGCTATCAGAGTTGTTCATTCAAGAGATGATGACAGTCAAGACAAGGACATTGCATGGGACAAAGAATAGTATACTTAGGTTTAATCTAGACATACATTGCAGATAAAATTCATTGGATTTAGTGATTAATGGGATGTTTTACATATTTCATCAATGCATTTTTATGATACTTTTATAGGAAAAATAAAGTTATTATGCTTAAAGAAAAGGCTGACAGTGTTTCTAGTTCTCTGAGCCTTAAAACTTTTATTCTTCTGTACTTTTTTCAATGCTTACAGCACTATTCTAGTTGAAAATTGCATTATATCTCTAGTGTATCATTATAAGAGTTTTTATAGTTTCATTCATCTGTTCCTACTATAGTTTTTCTATATTCTGAGCAATATAACTATCACCAATATAATTGCAATGTCAGTTTTTACAAGCTCAAAGAAGAGCTACCTTCTATTTTCAGACCAAAGTTTACACAGTATAACGTGTGTCTTTCTAACCTTAACACTTCTCCCACCCAGTCCCCTCTTCTTCACACACACATTCTGTACAATGAATCACAACTGGAAGGTTTAGAATTTGTGTTCCTGTGTCTCTGTTCATAATATACTTGAAAGATACACTTGATATCTCTCTTTACTTTTTCAGATCCATTGTTCGTTGTCTTTTGCATGCTTGTACTCATAGCATTTTATTCTTCTTTTGTTTTAGTCTTTTTGAGACAGTGTCTCACTATGCAGTTCAGGCTGGCCTTGAAGTGGCTTTGTAGCCCAGGCTGGCCTCAAATTCAAGGTGATCCACCTCTATTGGCCTTCTGAGTGCTGGGATTGCAGGTGTGAGCTACTATGCCTGGCATTTTATTCATTTCTCTTTCTTTCTCTCTCTTTCTCTCTCTTTCTCTCTCTTTCTCTCTTTCTCTCTTTCTCTTTTTCTCTTTCTCTCTCTCTCTCTCTCTCTCTCTCGCTTGCTTGCTTGCTTGCTTGCTTGCTTGGCAGAACTTGGGGATTGAATTCAGGCCCTTGTGCTTGCCAGGGAAGCACTTATTCTGCTGAGCCATCTTCCCAGCCCCTCTGACTGATTTATTAATACAACTATTAATCATGTTACCTAGATCACAAATAGAAAAGTGATCTTTGCTTTTTTATTATCTCCTTAGCGTTCACATCTCTATTCACTAGAACTTCCAACTAGGCACTAGGAGAGTCCTATAATTTCTAATTGTCTAGAAACAGCTATAGTATATGTATAAGTTGTAGCATGCAGAAGTTATTTTAAGCTTCACAATAACTCTTGATATATTTTTCTTATTCCCATTACACAGATGAGGTGTTTATTTTTATTTTTTAGGTGGGGCATTTAAAGAGGCTGAGGCAATTGTGCATGGATGGATATTAAATATTTGGTATGAGTGGAACATTGTGGCACATATCTGTTCCAGCACTCTAGGCCAGCCCAAAAACTACTTAGTGAAATTCTGTCTCAACAAAACAAAATAAAACTAATTAGTGTGACTTCAAGACCTATCTTAATTCATTTGGCTCCACAAATATTTTTCTAGTCTATTTGTCTTTTTTCTGTGTTCTGTCTTTTATCATTTTTTTTTCCTCTGTGTCA
>NDGN011485277.1:0-13040 GCA_002564285.1 Tympanoctomys barrerae
CAAGAAATGTGATCATTACATTCTGCAAATATGTAATAATAAAAACTAAAAATTAAAAAAAATGATTACTATGCTTCATTGTTTGGCAGCAAGCAGAAGCTGAAAGAGAAAGGGCTACAAAGTCCTTAGGGCTCAGTGCAGGGAAGAACTAATGGAACGCGTGCATCGGCGGAACACAATAAAGGAACAAGCATGTGGGTCTAAAAGGCTAATTCATAGTTCTTTTAAAAAGCAATGCACAAGCAAAAACTTATGGAAGTAAAACCCCACTGGAATATATTCCAGCAGATATATTATTTTTATTCTATTTTAAATACATTATATAGATATAGATATAGATATGGGGTGTGTGTGTGTGTGTGTGTGTGTGTGTGTGTGTGTGTGTGTTTGGTGCAGGGTCTCACTACACAGATTGGACTTGTAGTGATCCTCCTGTTTTCAGCCTCTCCAGTGCGGGGATTATGCACGTGAGCCACCATGTTGGGTCTCAGTGTCCTGCTCAGCGTGCCTGGAGGCAGAGCCAGTGGTGCATGAATCGAAACCCCATCCCTGTGTTTGCTAAGCAGGTGCTTAGTCCACTGATCTATCTTGCCAGCCCTTATTTTTTCTATTTTAATATTTTATCTTTGATCCATTTGTATCAGTAGAAGTACAAAAGACATAGGAGTAGGCACAAGTTTTATGAACAAACTTTCTACTGCAGGCCAGAGATATAGCTCAGTGGCACAACACCTACCTGGCAAGCACAAGATCTTGCGTTCAAATCCTCATTCAAAAAAGTACTCCACTTTCACAGAAAATAGTAAAAGAATCAAAAATTGGGATTTCATCTTGTTAAGAAGCTTTTGCATAGCAAAAGAAACCACCAAAAAGACTCAGTAGACAACATACAGAGCAGAAAAAATGTTTTGCCAGCTTTTCCTCAGTCAAAAACACTAACATCTGGAATATGTAAAGAACTAAAAAAACCAGATTGCCCATATTGAAAGACCCTATTCAAAAATGGTCCTCTGCAATGAATAGAGACTTCTCAGATTAACAAACAGGAACAGCAAATAAATCTATGAAAAAATGTTCAACATCCCTGGTCATTTGATGCAAGCTAAAACAGCGCTCAGGTTACATTTCACCACAAAAAAATGTCTATCATCAAGAAGTCAACTGATAACAAAGCCTGGAGAGGCAAAACAGAAAGAAGGCACACTCCTTCAGTGCTGCTGGGAGTGTAGACTGGAAAGAGTATGGAGATTCCTCAAAAAAAAAAATCAAAACTGGAGATGTATATTTTACCCAGCAATTCCCATTCTTGGTATCTTCCTTAAAGAATTAGAAAAATTATCCCATATTGACATACAGCACATTTTTGCAATAGCAAGCTCTTCGAAGTAGTCTAAATGTCCATCAAGTTATAAACGTATAAAGAAGATATTTTTTATAGTGGAGTACTACTCCGCCATAAAGTAATATAAAATAAGACATTGCTTGGTAAATGAATGAACCATACTTCTAAGTGAAATAAATCAGACATACATGTGTAAATATCACATTGTTTCTCTGGTGTGAGAAGCCACAGTGTAAATAAGGACCACAAAGCATAATACACATTGTAGAACAGGAAGAAAAATGTTCAAGTGGAATGGGAACTAGGGAGAGGAGCGAGGGAAGAAAAGAAGGGAAAAACAAAAGGAATGAAAAGAAAGAAAAAGTGGAAACAAAGCTTTTGTAAAAAAGGAGGTTGGAGGGAGGCAAATGGGAGCAAAAGAAGCTAAATATGTAATATACACACACAAATTCTTCATGATAAATGTGATAATTATATATATATATATGTAAAATGTACAGATTAACTTAATCTATTAAAAATATAATTGGAAATTTCCTTTAGTGCTTGAGTTAAAATTTCTCAAGACTAGGAACATTATTTTCATGAATATATTGTGTATATATGTTTGAAAAGAAAAGAGATGGCAATAATCCTAGAGCTGAAACAAGTTATTTCAAAAATCCATACTATGTTTAATTTATTGCGCTTTGTTCTCATATCTGATTTAGATTTCACTATATCTGACAAAGAATATGTCTTTAAGAGATAAAAGTGTATATCAATTTTCAGATACATTTTTCTTTCTCCATCTTGCTATAATTCCACCCACATATGTTACCAAGAGGCAGCTCATACAAGGTGCTTATATTTTTAAAATAGAAAATTTTCAGTTGTCAAAAATTCAATCTATTACATGGAACAGAATTTTTTTTTTTTTTTGGTGGTACCAGGGATTGAATTCAGGACCCTGCACTTGCCAGGAAACACTTATTCCACTGAGCTGTTTCCCAAAGCCTAGAATTTTCTTTAATAGGACAAGAATAATTAACCTTTGAGTTGCAGTGAAATACTAAAGATCATAAAATTGTTATTTAGTTAATCTGATCTGAAATTGCTAAAATCTTGTTGCTTTGGATTACTGCAATTGATTATCAATTTTAGATCAAGGGCAGAGGGGTACAGTACAGAGGTATTTGTTTCCTCTTGACTACAAAACTACCCAAGGTCAGAGGTTTACATATTATCTCAAAGTGCTACATAAGGTGGAGCTGGAGCTACCAGGGCAAATATTACTAGAATGGACGTAGTCAGTGAGTTATCAGAGCTGAACACTGAAGCTGCTGCCACTGATATTAATTAAGGCTAATTGCTGGATTCTTGTCCTTAGCAAATATGCGGCACACATACTGCACACAGTTTTACTGTAAATATATAAAATTTACATAATATAATTTATATATGAAGATACATATTTACAAATGTATATATATATATATATTTTTTACACTCCAGGGTGCAATAAATTGTGATAATATTAAGACACAATAGTAACAGGCATGCCTTCCACAAAGAAATAAATATATTATAAAACATTGTATATTTACAAAGGAATAATTGTTAGGTTTTTCAGTGTAGTAAAGAGACAGAAAAGATAAAAGAGGCCTTTATTGCAAGCATGGGGAAGACCACAGAAGGGAGAGAGGTGGCACTTTGGAGGGCCTGACCAGGGAACAAAGGCTACATACAGGGCCAGGGTGGAAGTGGGGCTCAGAGTGCAGGCTCCGTGACATGGCAGACATTGATTGGGCAGGAGGTGGGAACTGGAAGCAGGATATTGTGAGAAGGAAGTTGTAACTTGACTGGGGAGGAGGAAGTCTGAGTGGCTGCTACATATGGACTCGCTGTCATGATGACAAAGAAGAATTTTTTATCAAGTGGGAGAAAACTCTTCAATAAATAGTGTTCTGGGCCAGCCAAATAGCTCAGTGATTAAAGCGCCTGCTTAGGCAGATGCAGGGGCCAAGAGTTCGAACCTAGGGCCTGCCATGCCGGCCTTGCCACTGGGGCATGCTGAGCCCTCAATTGAGACTAGGCATAATGCCATGCGCCTGTAATCCCAGCTCTTGGGAGGCTGTAAACAAGAGGATCACTACGAGTCCGAGCTATGTAGTGAGACCCTCTACAACCTATAGACTCTTCCCTAAAATACAGAAAAAAATCCACTAATCCATTTTTATGATTTGAAATAATATATAAAAACTGAAGACTCAAAATTTTAATGAGAAACATCTGTGTGTTTGTACTAAAGTATAGTGTCATCCATGAATAATTTAGCTTTTGATTTGGGAACACTATTGACTTCTTAAAGAGCAGACATTGATCTAAATAGAGCCATAAAAGGTAATCTCAAAAACTAGACCACTGAGCACTGATAATTTCATTGCTTCTCAACTTAATGATAGAGTTTTTATTCAGCAACAAATTAAAATAGTTGTATCACTAGACTTAGTAGCTTCTGTGTTTCTAAATGCAACTATTACTTGTACAGGTATTTTTTAGAATTAATTATTATTAATGATAAGCATATTTTGTCTTTTTTGAGACAGTGTCTTTCTATGCAGTTCAGGCTGGCCTTCAACTCCCTGTGTAGCCCAGGCCTGGGCCCACACTCACAGCTATCTTTCTGCCTCAGTCTCTCAGGTGCTGGGATTACAGGTGTGCAACTTTTATGGCTCCTTTATTTATGGCTCTCTTAGCTCAACATGTACATTCTTAAAGATAAAAATTTATTCCTGAAATAAATGATAAAAATAAAGGTCTTACAAATTCATTAAATCCTGAATAAATATCTTTGTATCGCTATAACTTACAAAAAAAAAACAGATAATATCAAGAAATAATAATAAAAAGAACAGAGTAAAATTTCTGCAATTTGGATTCTCTCTGATTCATAGGGTGAGGGGAAGGTCAGCATAACTTGAGTCCCCTGCTCATTCATACAATGTACCAGGGAGACTTTAAAGCTGAGTGAATTTTTCTTTTGTGTTTTGTTTTCTGAGATGATCAAATTGATTCATTTTGGTTCAGAAACTGGTGCCCTTCCCTGTCCCAAAATCACAGATGTAGATAAACTATATCACTATCTGTACCTTTAGAGAGAAGTTATTTTTCCAGAAAAGTAGTTTATTCTTTAAATAAAGGCATTATTGATAAGATTTTGTGTACACAGAACTCCTTAATATTGCTGGACCCATTGGGAGTATCTGAAGACAATTCCAATAGATTTTACTTTCCTATTTACATCAAGATATTCTCAGTTCCATACAGAGAAATTATTTTATTGAACTGCTTGGAAACTTTTATTTTACCATGTTATTTAGTTACAAGCTAAATTAATCTTATCCTTAGCCCTAGGATTTCTGTATTTTAAAGTATAAAATTAAATGTAGACTATTAAGGATGCAGTTGTCAAGCACATGAGAATTTTGACTATTAATTTTTGAAAAGATCATGCAGCACCAGCCAAATAGCTCAGCAGATTAAAGAACCTGCAAGCAGGTGCCAGGAGCCAGGGGTTTGATACTGGGGCCTGCCTTGCCAGGCCCCCTCCCCCAAGGCACACTGAGGCAGCGATTGAGACTGGGTGTGGTGGCACACACCTGTAATTCTAGCTCTTGGGAGGCTGTAAACAGGCAGATCACTATGAGTCCAATCTAGAAGTAAGACTCTGAACACCCTGTAGATCCTTCCCTAAAATACAGAAAAAACCTTAAAAAATGAAACAGTCTTGTCACTTTATAAAACAATATATGATTGAAATCAGACTAAGTAAACGTCATGGATGTTTAATAAAAAAGTTTTTTATATTGTGTGTATAGGATAGGCATACATTCCATTTTGGGGCTGCATAGAAATAAATACTTTGACCTGAAATTGTAATCAAATTTAATGAATTTATTGATGAGTATTTATCACATTAAAAAGTTTTCTAATATTTTTGGTAGTCCTTATATTCTGTGTCATATGCTTAAGTTTATTAGTAACTGCAATGCTTTCATGAAAAATACTCAGTAAATTACATATTTTTATGTCTCTTAGAAAATAATTTCCATATTCAGATTATGATGCATTGCAAAGAAATCATGACATATCAGCCAATAACTGTACTTTCAGGAACAGTGAGGACCCAAATGTTAGACGTTGTTTAGTCAGCTTTGTGTTAGGAAGGTTACTATAAGGACTGGGTGCAGTTTAAGTGTTTAGTGTTTATTTTTAAAAGCTAGGTTAGTATTAAACACACATATTCTCAGATTTATTCAGCAGTATATTTATGACCAGACTGTCAGTATTTTGTCATTTTGTAGTAGTGAGCAAAAATTCAAAAAGGCAAGCACTTTCCAATTTGGAGTCACTTTACGATCGTATTTAGATGTCAGGGAAAAAATACGGCTGGCTATCAGTTACATCAGACAAATAATAAACTGGCACAAGCAGCCAGCAAGTTTTGGTTTTTTATGAGTAAACTAATTGCCAATGATCTGACAACTTCATTCTTAAGGACAAAGTGCAGGCATTATAGAAGCTCCTTAAAGGGCTAACTTTTCTTGACCCCTTGCTCAACTTCCAATTTTCTATCTTCTTTTTAATTATTTAAATTTCTCATATGTATTTTTATTTTTATCATGTCATGGTTCTGATAATTATACAATGTCAGTAGGATAAAATAGCTGTTAGCATATAAGACTGCTGGTGAGACAGAGAGTGTTGCATAATAATACGATAACGGTGATTGTATTCACAATAAAATCGAACTATTTCTTCATGATGCAAGAAACAACCAGAATAATTAGGGCCATTTTCTATGGATCATTTCACTATATCCTTATGTATTTATTTATTGGTGATTTATTTTAAAGTTGCGTATCTATAATTGGCTTTATTTATTTAAACCATGTCTGCTTTCTAATACATCTTTCAAAGCAGCATATTTTTACAAGAGCTTTGAAAATACTGAAACATTTGGCCAGCCAGATAGTTCAGGGGATTAAAGCACCTGCTTAGACAGATGTAGGGACTGGAATTTTTTCCCCCTTCATGTTCCTGCTTCCCCAACCCTGGGAAGGTGATTGAGACTAGGTATGGTGGCGCACACCTGTAATCTCAGCACTTGGGAGGCTTAAAACAGGAGAATCACTGAGTCCGATTTGTGTGGTGAGACCCTGTAGTCCCTGTACTAAAATACATTAAAAAAATAACGAAGCATTCATTTGATCTCTTGAATAAAAGAATAAAACTATTACATGTAACACCCATGTCTTGCAATTGTGTCACTGGAACTCATGCAAAGCAGCTACCCAAAGCCTAGTATTATGAAATCCTGAATGATCAAGGGATCATACAACATCAGGAAATGTGGGGCAGCAATACAAGTGTGAACTTTGGTCATAGAGCAACAAAATATGTCTTATCCCTTAAAGGAGGGAAAATACATAATATTTGAGTTGAATTGCTGATATTTACTTCTAGCTCATGAAAGCTACATCAAGAATCTCCCATTTCCCATTGTTCTTAAATTTGGGTGCAATTCTGCCACATTAGCTGAATGAAGAATTTTGACAGCTCTGTGGGCTCGCCTTCTGATTAAATTTAGCTTACACATACACAGGCAAACAGCAGCACAAAAGATGTATTGGAAAGTAAATTGTGCTCATGCAGAGTACAAACCTCCCTCCACCGCAGCACACACTGCGGTCACATATGGCAGGCTCTCCTTTCACTAACACCCTTTACAAAATAAATATTACAGGCCACGTAGACAAAGATAAACTCTACTAAAGGCCTGCAAAATACAGAGATCTACAGTAAGTCAGATGTCCTTCCATTTTTATAAGGCATTCATTCAACTTTGTAGTCTTTGATCTTGCTCACCTATTCAAGTATCACTTTCAGGGTGGATGTAAACTTTTATCCTACATAAATAAATGGGTCAAAGTGATCCTTCCTTGGACTCAGCCTTCTGGGGCATGAAAACACATTTTAAGTAGGATAACTAGCAATCACCTAAGACAGAAAGATAAAAATCAACCCTTTTGTGTGTGCAGTTGGTTACAGTATAAAAAATGCTTTTATATTTGTAATAATTATTTTTGTATATTTCAAGCTATGTGAAACAGAAACAATGTATGTGCAGAAAAATAAGCAAGGTACATATAGACACTCTAAAAATACCCTCTTGCATTTATGAAGCAGAAGAATTCCATTACAAATATAACCCATGTAAATACAAGACCCATGAGAAGAATAAAAACCATGCTCTAGAAGCTAAAGATCACTAACATGGTATCAGCTATAGTAAAAGCAAAGGCCCTCTTGTGTTTTCTCTTGTTAAAAAGGAAACATGTAAGTAAGGAACAGAGTAGTATTACGTATATCCTGTGGAATTCTGTGTGAAATTAGTCATCATGACATTTGAAATGAGCAAAGCGAAGAAGACTCAGCCAAGTGTTCACTCCAGATGTTTTTCCTTCCTTTTAGGCAGTTTGGTTTCATAACCGTAACCAATGATTAGATTTGTTCAAAGCAGCATTACCTAGACAAAAGAAATACCTAATTTGTTCAAAATTGTCTTTCCAAGTAAGATAGATTTATTGAATCAATTCTGGTTAAATTTCCTGTTCATTCTTGATATTATGACAAAAATAGCTGTGTAGTATAGATTTTAATATACGGCATCTTGAGGAAGATGGATTTTGATATTGTTATATGTCCACCCTCAAATGTTGAGGCAACTATCAGTAATTTGAATCTTGTAAATAGGATGGAGAAGCTATACTAGCTTTAAATCCATAAGATCATAATGTTGACCTCAACTGTAGTATTGCCCCTTTTGTAAGAAGCTATGAAGAGTAACAAAAGGAAGACTCTTAGTAACCAATGACAGTATCAGTAGAACCTCGCTATTGTTTTAAATCTCTCCAAATATATCCAAGGTAACCATACTCATAGCAAGGAGTTTTTATCCTGGACATTGAGATAGAGAATTGGGCATCTGTGAGTGTTTCTGATTTTGCTTTAGATACTACACTCACAAATAAATTTATTATAACTAATAAGGAGTTTAATTTGGACCCCTTTTCTTGAGACAGGGACTTGCTATGTAGGTTAGACTGGCCTTCAGTTCATTATGCAGAACAGTCTGGCCTAGAACTTGTGGAAATCCTGCCTCAGTCTCCCAAGTGCTCTGGAGATACTGATATGCACCACGACATCCAGCTAACTCAGAACCATTCTGATGTTTAAAAAATTTTAGGATGTCTGATAATTGTTTAATTTAGTGTCCAAATGCAAGTCAATAACAGAAGGGAAACAGAGAAGTTGTATAAATGCTTTTAAAAAAAATAAATTCTGTGAAATTTTGGATACCATGTCAGTTTCCAAATCGTTCTCTATAGTAAGGTAGCCAGTAGTTTTAGACATATACTTTGATGCCTTCTTAAGTAATCCTACTGCATTCCCCAAAGAGGAATTGGAGGTCTTCCAGAGTTAATTGTACACATCCTGGAAAGGATGAGCTTTGATTATGCAGTAGCCAAATATTAAAAAGATAGCTCATGGGGAGTTATATGTAGACTAGATCAAACAGTGGTTGTCTAACCCAGTGGATTTGTTTTTAATATGAAAGACTCAGAGAGTTAGGAAAGAAAAGAAATGAGGCAAAAAATCAATGTATCTGAACTGATTTGCGAGTAGGTTTTATTTTTTGTTTTGTTTTTTGAGAAGAAAGCAAAGAAGGCCTGCTTCTGATGTTGATTGGGTCCTAATGCTGCCGAATCTCCAGAAAGCTGGTTCCTTGGTACCTACAAATCCTAACATCCAAAATGTAGAAGCTACCTTTTGCTAATCTTAATGTTTTTTATTGCTTTTTGATAAATTTACACCATAGGAGACTGTTTCTTCATACTCCCTAGCTTCCAAAAGAAACCAATCTGTCAGGAAACAAATGCCACCATAAAATATAAAAGAATAGGTTAGGATTGATTAATTTTCTTAGTTATAAAGTATAGTATTACTTTATTAAAAGTTGGATATCAGTAAGACAAAGTATTTGAATTGGCTCTGTGGAAGGAATGGTACTCAGTAAGGTTGCTGTCTCGTGGCGTAGAGCAGCCAAGGAAAAGTCTTGGGCTCAAGAGTTCATATTTGAACCCAGTGGGAATTGAAAAGCAAGGGAAATATTTTATAGGAGTAAGAATGAAGAGGGACCAAAAAGAAAGAGGAAGATGTGAAGGAATGCAGAGCAGAAGAATATATGAGTAGAAGAATATATATATATATTTTTCTCTTCAAAACAATTACACTAATTACTTAGAATTCACAAGTATAGTTTTGTTTTGTTTTGTTTTGTTTTTTTGTTTTTTGGTACCAGAGATTGAACTCAGGACCCTGCTCTTGCCAGGCAAGTGCTTATTCCACTGAGCTATCTCCTCTGCCCCCACAAGTAGTTTTCAAGATCCTTTTAGATACATTATAATATCATCTCACACCACCTTCTGTAAGAACAGCTCCCCTTCCATGGAAATAGTAATAAATGAGTTTCTCAGTATTTTATTACTATGATTATTACTATTATTATTATTATTATTATTATTATTATTATTTGGAGCTGGCTCAGCCCACCCTGGGTGCAGGGCTGGCATGGCATGTGTTGCCAGGGATTGAACAGCAGTCCCTGTGCTTTGCCTAGGGCTGCCTAAGGAGGCATTTTAGACCTCTGAGCTATCTGCCTACCTCACCTTGGTAGTATTTTAAAATCAAATATTTTATTCCCGTTATTTGGATTTGGAGGTAAGTAATATATTAAAAGTATCATTTTCAAATCTAATGTCTCATTTTTGCATTTGTGGCTGTGAGTGCCAGCTAATCTTGGTTGCCATCCTGAAAGGATTATGGTCATCCTGGAGAGTGACCGAACTCTAAGGGATCAGAGGCTGAGAGCTGCCAGAGCAGCTGAAGGCTGAAGCTGCGCAGGCAGGCCTGGCAGGACGTGCTGGGGGCGCGGCCCTGAGCCCTGCATCTGGTCCCTGTACTCCTCTTCCCTAGTTCTTTCCCTGGTCTTTCTCCGTGACAAGGCTGTCACGGAGTTGCTAGACTTCCTCTGCCCTGGCCGTTTACCTTGAAATCTCTGCCCTTCAGTCTGCTGACCAGGGGCCAAAACCTCTGGAACTGCGAACCAAATAAAGGGCTCCACTTCTAGATCGCTGTTCTTGGGAATGTTGGCCTAGTTAGGCAAAGCGGACCGATATGCTAAGTCATAAACTGATAATGCAATATGGTCCTTAATAAATGACAGACTGAAAGCAAATACACATAACTTTATTGTGATCAGACTGTCACATATCGGTACTGTCACATATAAGATACATTATTAGATGATATGCAATTAGGTGCTGGCTAAACCACAAATGACAGCTTATTTTTCAAGAAAATTCACTTTTATGCATGAAAGATATCATATGATAAAATATTTAAATAATTATACATGGTGTTCAAGATTATTTTCTATTAGTTTAAAAATAGTTCAGATCAGTTTAATCTTCAAAAAAATCTGGTAATGGTGATGAATCACTTATATAACTAAAAGGTTTAGGTAGCATCAACATGATTTGAAGAAAGAACAAAATGACAAATTTCCTTAGTTCCACTGCAAAAGGTGGGAAAAAACCATATTCGTGAATTTATTTTAGGAAAAGTTGTCAAGATACTCCTCTAAGAAATGGATATGGTAAATACATTGCTCCAGTATTATCAAATACAGAAAGTTAGGAGTACTCTGGAGGAATCTTGTAGCTGTTGATGTTTCATTTACCTTAAAAAAATGAACATATAATTTTCCTTAAAAATATTGCATGTGGAAATTTTACATTTAAAATTCATTGATCTTTATGATATTTGTAATAACTGATACTGCTTGATTTCCTTGATTGATTATGTTAGCAATAAATCAAATACTGTGGAAGTTTTAGGGAATGGTTTATGTTAATTTAAATTTAAATTTTTTGTATTCTAATACTTGCAGCAGTTTTAGTACGTTGCTGAAGATTTGGAACAAAATTTTCTTACAACCATCTTGTGGCCATTAAGTAATAAAGATGACATGAGTGGAACAAGTAGTGTTGGAAACAGCTCATATATACAGCTCATATCTATAAGGTGATTTTTCTTTTTACTCTTTTCAAAAGGTCAAAGCTCCAAGAGAAATTTGAATATATATTGACATTTTTTATCTCAGAATGTTACATGTAGGTCTTCAAGAGGACTTAGGAAAATTAAGACAATACATGAGTTAAGCCAATGCTAGTCATTTAAAACATATGCAAGCATTAAGGTGGAACTTGATATTAGCTGGTTTAAGGATTGAATCAGCACTTTTGGAGCAGAGAAGCTGACAAATGGCCAGAGGGAACAGTCACACACCTCTCAGCTATTCAGCTGAGGACAAATCTAAGCCTACCAGGTGACAACATTCACTGATCAGACACCAGTTAATCAAATTTTTTTTTTTTTTTTTGTGAATTGTGAAAGAGAAAGATAGGCTGAAGCCTATCAGGTAAAGATTTGATGCTTAGTGGTATATTATAAAAAAAATGCTGGAGGGTTACTCTTAGAGTACCTTTTATCTTCTTTTTATATTTTCCTTACTAGATTTTGGTAGAAGTACCATACCATTAATAAAAATAATGATTTTTAGAGAATGTTTTCCTATGCTTGAATTAGGATAATTAATTGAAGTTTTACAATGAATTATAAGAATTTAAAGTGATAATTGGATAGAGAAAATGAGATGAAAAGACATTTGTTGATTTTCATTTAATCTCAAAATTATGTCATGAAGATATGTTTGTAGTTTAACAAGCACGAGACAGTCTGTGTATTTGCAGATCTGAAGGACCATCTCCCCAAAGACAACTTCTTCCCTTAAGCTTCCACTTCACACTTTCTCCTAGGCTTGCTGTATAATTTCATGTGACCTTTAGTTATATCCCATCTCTGCTAGTCAACCATTTTTAAAATTTTTTCTTTGGGTTATATCTGAATAAAGTGTTTGCTATAATTAAACAAATGTTACAAAAATGTAGACTTGTTCATAAGATTTTCAATGAAATGTTTTGGGATTCATCAGATTACTAGTTAAATTATGTATGAGAGATTTCACTAGTCGGAAATCAAATTTAAGTGTATTTTTAAGATCCAAATATGTTACATCAATGTATCTTTTAATTAATATAGAAATGCTTTGTGTTTCGTGGCTATATGGAAGCTAATTATTAATAAAATATTCACTGTCTCTTTCCAAAAAAAGGAGATATTATTGTGTCATTCTTAACATTAAAGACTAATAAGCATGAGACGGAAAGAAGTTATGTGTTATTACTTTGAAGTAATTTTCAGAAGTTTATGTATACAGAATATATATTTATAACAATTTCAGATATATGTTTACAAACCCTTTATTAGTACTACTAAAATGATGGCCATGTATGCTTAATATTTAGATAGCTTCATAATTATATTTAATAACAATTTAATCCTATTCACAGTTTAGTTCTATTTTATTTTATTTTATTTTATTTATTTTATTTTATTTTATTTTTTTCTTTTATTGAAAAAGAAATAGCAATGAGACGGTTTCAAAACAGGTCAGTAGAGCAGTTACAAT
>NDGN011485281.1:0-12715 GCA_002564285.1 Tympanoctomys barrerae
TTCCTAGGAATGAAGACTAGAAATCTTTATACGAAACATTAACTCCGTGGGCTGAACTGGCAGCCTAATAGATCTTTGGGGCTGCAATGGCAAAACCCACCCGGGCTTCCACCGCTCACAATAAAACACTGTAATTCTTTTATTGAACCGAGAGCATTTAAGTCACAAATATATCTACTCAGAAAGCAACTGTGGCAGCTCCTCAAATAGATGACTGAAGGAACCATTCTGTGCCAGCCCTGATGGGCCCTTGTGCTAAAGGTGAAAATAATAGGCAAGATTAGAAAGAACTACTCAGACCCACAGCAATCAATGCCACCTCGGAACTGCTTGTTTGGGTAGTGACCACTCTTATTTCACATGCAAAGCACACTGCATTAGCAGCCAGATGCTATCTTCCTTTTCCTGGCTGGACTTCCTAGGGTTCCTAAAGACTTGCTTGAATGAGTTCATTTTCTTCAGCTGACCTAATAAGGTTTCAGCCGCTGACAAGGCTGAATACGAAGAAAAATGAATCCTAACAGATAAGCCCAACTACTTATTGGACTTAATAAGAAGAAAGGAGAAAGAACAGGTCAGACATCCATGTGGTCAATACCTTTGAATCTTCTCTTCAGCCCTTGAAAACTCATAAAATCCTAAATCTGAGAGGGCTTTGGAAATTAGTGATTCATTATGCCGGCCTCATTGTCTAATGTGACATAGGAAGTTAACCTAGAACTTAGTGGCTTGAAACACAATTTAATGTCACACAGTTCCTGTAGTTGGACAATCAGGGTGAGGCTTGCCTGGCCTCCTGCTGCCAGGTCTCCTGGCCATGATCCAGCTGAGGTTCTAGGCCTGTGGTCACTGGAGGCCTAGCAGGGACAGCCTCTTCCTCTAGGCCCACTCAAGAGCACGTTGGCCGGAACTAGCTGCTCCTGTGCCTTGGACTGAGGCCTTCCTGCTCATGCGCTGCAGGCCAGGGCCACCCTCTCCTCTTTGCCTTGTGCGCCTCTGCATACAGCAGGTCAGAGTTTGGCAGCTGGTTTTACAGCAAACAAAGGAGAAGGCAAGAGAGGAGTGGGAACACAGCAGGAGGGAGAGGCTGCTGCAAATGTTTCTGCATGTGCTGTCTCTTGTTCCCGAGAAGCATTCTTCCTAAGTGATTCCATAGGGCTTGGAAACCAGGCAGGAGACCACTGGGTACCACCCTAGAGGTCGCTGGAAGGCAGCTCTGCTTTCTCCATGGCTGCGTCCTCATCAGCTTCTGCTTCAGCTTCTTCCGTGAGGGAGACCTGCCCCTCCCAAGCATCCTGCTCATTTCATTTTAGAACCCTATCTACTTAAGCAATACTAATAGGTAATCTACCTCCTACTATCTGGACACCCAAGATTCTGTTAAACACCCAGAAACTCTTAAGAGACCCTTCAACTCAAGATCTAAAGCTGTTTAGAGAGGAATTTAGCTTCTGAGACAAGATATGAGAGGAGAAATGGTGTGGTTATCACAAAGGGGAAGCCTCGTATAGCCAGGTAGGGCCATCTCAGGCCTCAGATTTCCCAGGCCCACCCCACCCTCCTAATCAGCCTCATTCCAGGCTTCCCAGACTGTTTCTGGAATGCATGCAGGTTTGTCTAATCATCCCCAGGCCCACCAGGGAAGGCTTAAAACAGACCTGGACTGTGCTGTCTTCACAGAGGTTCAAAGAAAGGCAGACAAGAACAGTCGCCTGGCTTCTGGAGAGCCCCACAGCTATCTGTAGAAGGGGAGGGACAGTGAGATAACTCCCATGAGCCATGGGGAAAAGCCTTTCAATCAATCAGAAAAGAGAAAGCCAAAGAGCTACAATTCTGAAGACGCGGTCACACCATATGCCTCTGCAGTCTTGATTTCCCAAGAGGCTGGGTTGCATCTGCTTGGGGCATTTAGATAAGCGTTAATGTGAACCAGGAAAGGGAGGAAGGGCCAGTGCCTCTAAGATTCTGTTTATTCCCTTTCAATAGTAACATTAATACTTCTCATTATCCTATAGGTCTAAAATAGAGTACATCCAGGGGCTTACACCAGTGGCCAGTAACATTATTCACTGGCTTGAAAGGTGTGTAGCCAGAATTTGACAATCCAACTTATAAAATGTCATCTCAGGAATTGGAAAGATGACCAATCCAGAGAGTGTAGGTTTCAAATGGAAGCGTGGAGGGCACACGCTGTAGGCACATGTACCATGCCATCAGAATCAGCCTGCTGGATGGGTGATTTCTGAGGAAAACACCAATGGAATGGTGGGCTGTAGGTATGTTCACTTGTATCTGTCATGTTCAGTGCTCGGCTTCACTCTCACAACATTCTCAGGAATGAATTGTGACCCACCCTTGCTGTATCATTTTCCCAGGCTTCCAGGGTAACAGTCGACACCCACCCAATGGGAATTCAGTTTTTGTCTTTGGCTAAATTGTAAAACTAAGAAACAAACAAACAATGCAGGCACTCTATCAACTCCCTAACTCTAGCAATTTTCCTACAGGGCCTGGGGCAGACTCCACATGCTCACTGAGCCTCAAAGGCCAAATCACCAGTAGCCAGAGAACATAAATCCCAGGCGACATGAGAAATGCCATTAGAGAACTGGGGGGAAGACACAGGGTGCTGCTACAGTCCGAAGACGTCTCCTGGAGCATCTGCTGGACCCTTTATTTCTCAGTGTTGAAAAGCAGGTTCCAGTGGGAGCTGCTTGGATCACAAGGGTGTGACCCTTAGAAGTGGAGTAGTAGTCCCAAGAGCTCTACCCCTTTTCTTACCTGCTGGCCCCTGCCTGCTTGCTCTTCTGCTTTTGCCAGGAGTTGAGGCAGCACCTGGTCCTCACCAGACGTCACCACCTGGATTGGTGTTTTCAGCCTCCACACTATGGGCGAGGATAAACCTCTTTTCTTTGTAAATTACCCAGTCTTAGGTATTCTGTCATAATAACAGAAACTGGGTGGAGATAGGTGTATTTCTAGCAGATGTTCTACTGACAACCAGTAAGCAAGCCAATAGTCCTTTGGAAAAACATAAGTCAGAACACTCACAAGGACATAACGGGACTCCAGTGTCCTGCTCAGATGCACAAAGGTCACCACAGTAAATATCAAGTAGTTTGGGAGAACAAAAATGTGCTCTCACAAACCTAAGGCCAGGCCTACTCTTCACACTTTCAGTCCCAGCTACTTCAGAGTTTGAAGCAGGTGGGTAGCAAATTCAAGGCCAGCTGAGGCAATTTAGTAAGAACCTATTTCAAAATAAAAAAACAGCTGGCTTGCTTTTCATGTGTAATGTCCTGGATTCAATCCCCAGTACTGCAACAACAACAAAATACCTACATTAATATATAAACTATAGACCAAAGGTTTCCAGAACCCCAGGATTAGCCAAGCCACTCAGCAATATCTTCAAGCCAAATAGCAAATCTATTCCTACACATTCTGCTCTGTATTCTGTATGGGTCAAAAATTCAAGAAGAAGAAATCATACTTTAAGACTTCATTTCAAAGAAAATTAAGGTACTTTCAACCAGCCCAGATGAAAACTGAATCAGTCATGTTTTTTTTATGCCAACATTTCTGTTATGAGCCCTGTAGTGGATAGCTACCCAGTGGTCAACTTGCTACACCCAGCTGAATTGAACTAGCATGGTGCTGGGCGTGCAAGACCCATGTGAGGGTTGTTACCAGCAGTGTAAGAGGTAGAACTACAAAAGTTGTTGAGAAGCTGTTGGAAGCTGCTGATTCTCTTTGGGCTGTTCTGCTGGAGAACCTTGTCATGCTGACTTCTAATAACTGGCTGTTGGAGGAGGAGCTTGGGACTTTGCTGTCACTGAGAATGGCTATGGTCCTCATCTTGAGTATCACTTTCTGGCTTTGGAGGGGAAGATGGTGCGCTCCTCAGCCTCCTGCAGAAGCTTGTCATGTTGGCTTTCCTGGTGCGAACTCAGCTTTCCTCATTGCTGGAGGAGCTCGGGACCTCACTGTTGCTGAGGATGTAGTACTTCTGAGGGAGCCCCACTGTTTTCAGTTCAAATCCCTCAGTCTGCTGGCACTGATCCTTCATCCCACAGACTTTCTAGATTCCAGCACTGATCTTTGGCCCTTCCCAGCACAGATCCATGAAGCAGGCCTGCATGAGACATTGCCTTGGTCCTAGGCCTCCAACTGGACTTGGGAAAGGCATTGTCATGGGCTCTAGGTCTTCAGCTGGACTCATGCAGGGTATTAGGATCCAGGCCCTCCGCTGCATTCTTTGGTGCTTAGTGTGTGTCAGATTTCCTGCACTCTTCAATAGGATTCTTTGGGTGATTCCTTATAAAATGTGTCCCATACTGTATCTTTCCCCTTGCAAAACTCCAAACCATTACAGGCCCCATACTCTGGTTCAGAATTAACAAGAGTAATGATAATGCAGTATTTTGTCTTTTTAAACACTGTGTAAAACCATTCGTTGGTGTCCATGGGAAGGTATTCCCCAGACTCGTAAGAATACCAAAATCCAAGGATGCTCAAGTTTCTTATATGAAATGGCATAGTATTCATTCATATAAGCTCTGGGCATCTTCCTATATAATTTAAATCATTTCTAATAATTAATGCAATGTAAATGCTATGTAAATTGCTATGCTGTAAAGAAAACAAAAGTTGGGCTGTACCTGGGTAGTCAACCAAGTTGTTTCCAAATATTTTTGATCTGTCATTGATTGGACCCATGGATGGGGACCTTACAGACATGAAGGGCCAACTGTGCCTTTCAGAAAGACCTATTAGCAAATGAGGAGAAGGGGCCTGGGGTAGTTTCCTCTGAAGACTTTTCCTAGAAGAAAATACAAGGTAGACCTCCGCACAGGTGGGCTGCTCACGGTTTGTTGGCTGGTCTTCTGTGAAATGTGAGACTACAATGAAACCAATCCATTCCTCTGTTTCAGGCCTGACTTAATAACTTACTAATTATAACTGACTAAACACCAGGCATCCACTTGCACATGTCAGCACTCGTTTCTATCACCGCTCTGGATCCATTATGTTCCACAGAGAAGCACACAAGAGAAGAGTCAGGCGGATCACCAAAGCACATTGGGGTCGATACCACAATTCAGAATGTGAAGGCAGGTGGCTCAAGTTCTGGGGCACAGGAGCAGGGAGCTACAAGTCAAGCAGGCATCCAGGGACGTGCGACTAAGATCACTGAGCTGGGCCACTATGGTCGCACACTCTTAGCACAGCTCTTCTAACAAGTCACGTGGGGGATGCTGAACTGAGGGATTTTGAAACAGGGCTGATCTCACACTCAGACCCACCCCCATAACTATCTCAATATCTTCTTTCTGAACACTTGGATCTCTCCAATGTCCACAATTTGAGTTTGTGTCTTTGGGGACCATGACAAGAAGGGGCGTGAGACTGGCTACTGGAAATTTGAATTTCTCTAGGCTTAGGGTGGTGACCCCAAGGGACAGTAGAGCTGAGGGCAGTTCCACTAGCTCATGGGCAGCTTGTGTCACCACCAAGAGGGACTGTTCTTAGAAACCTGGACAGAGAGGAGTCGAATGTCTTGGCTAACAACCTTCTAATGTCAAATAAACATGGATTATAACTGAAACTTGGGTCTTCTGATTCCAAATTTGCTTGTCTTCCCAAGACTCCCCATCTCCCGCTATATCCATGTTGCTAGGCAACAAGCCCACCTCTGGCCACACAGGTGACTCTGTGCATCACAAAACTAAGCACAAGAGCCATTTACTGAGAGCCAAGACTACTCAAAGAACTAGATAGAGAAAAACAAATCGCATACATCCCCACCCTCAAGAAGCTTGCTTGAGGCCAATACGTTTACATCCTGCATTTAGGCCTTGTCTATAGAGTACTTTTTACAATTATAGTGAAAGACACTAGCATACAATGGATCATCTCAGCCACCTTTAAGTGGACACAGTGCAGTTAACTAGAAGGGCATTCACATTGTTGAGTATTCGTCACCACCATCATCTATAAACATCTTTTCATCTTGCAAAAACTAAAACTACATGGAGATGTGTTTGTTTGTAATACATTCTCCACAGGGACTGGCTTCTTGGGAACTGCTGGGAGTAAAGCCCTCAATGACAGGAAGCCTAGTTATTTATGAAGTCTGGTAGCTCCTCACTCCCACAGAGAAGGGTACTGAGCCCAGCCCCGCAAACTTTGCCTCCAATCTCTGCCCATCATTAAGAGAGACAGATAGCAGACTCTGCCCTCATACCCTGAGTGGCTAGGATGGATTTCTACTCTCAACACTGTATTTATTATTGGGTGAGAAGCACAAATCTGCAGATGCCTTTCCCACTGCCTGCTGTTAAGAGCCCACTCAATAATTTAGCTCTCTCTCAAAGACATTTGGTTTTTGTTGGCTATTGCAGAAGACAGCAGGATGCCTTCTGGGGTCCCCTGGATCTTTCCTGCCCAGTCTCCAGCTTCTCTTATGCCTGGCTCTTGTCTGTGTGGCTTGCAGCTGCGGAAGCAGCAGCAGCAGAGACTTAACCCTTGGTGACTCGTGCTCATGCTGCTTTACTGCTGTTGAAGAACCTAGGGCTGTTTGGTCTTCCCATAAGAAGATCACTGTAAATTGATAGTTGCTTAGGAAAAAAAAAAACTGTCACAATAGGAGACCAACCAGTGGCAACAGATAAAGCCCAAGGAGGTTCCCAGTTCTTTAATTAAGGTTCACGAAGGCATGTGAATCCTAGCTCGCAGTTACCCTGCTGTGCCTCTGCCTGATTAACTTCCATGCATCTGCTCATTTTCCTGATATCCATCTGTACTGTAAGAAATGTATTCGGGTTGCCCTGATTCTCCAGCAGACGGCTCAGAGTCTTCAGCTGTAGACAGACTAATGGTGATCCGTGTTGACAGACCACCCCTACACCCCTTGCCGTGTTGACATGCAGAGTCACACCACCTTACACGCACCTGGGATGAACCCACATCCACACAGCCAGCCCAAATGAAACACCTATTCCCAGGAAACGAGAAGAGTTCCAAGACGACTCCTTCTGCTGGTGTCATGTTTCCAGTTGGAAATCGACCTCAACCTTTCTCTCTTCATGAACCCTTCTGGCTGTTCAGCACTGCCTGATGTTAGTTTTCCTCCTGACCTAGATTAAAAGGACCATGAGACTTGGAAT
Source organism: Tympanoctomys barrerae (assembly GCA_002564285.1). NCBI lineage: Eukaryota > Metazoa > Chordata > Mammalia > Rodentia > Octodontidae > Tympanoctomys > Tympanoctomys barrerae. The sequence continues at coordinate 7,170 of NDGN011485281.1, forward strand.
CTTTCTGCGCATGTTCATGTAAGGGACTTTTCATCTCAACACTGCTTGAGTGTGTGCTTGTGCATGCAAGGATTCTTTCTCACCAAGAAATGGGAAGCCAAGACCAAAGTGCATACTACTCAGAGTTGTTTGGACAGCACAGGGGGTGCATGTCAGCTCTGCATAATTTAGGTTCTCCAAACAGTGTATCTGGCTCATTTATAAAAATTTGGATTTATCTCTTTTTTGTTGTTGTTGTTTTTTGGCGGAACTGGGGATTGAACTCAGGCCCTTGCGCTTGACAGGCAAGTGCTTATTCTACTGAGCCATCTCCCCCACCCCCTAAAAATTTGGATTTATAAAAAAATTAATTCTCTATAAGGGCTGGTGAGACAGCTCATCAAATAAGCATCTGCTTAGGCCAGCACAGGGACCAGGGTTAGATCTCTGGCACCACATGCCACACTGGCTCCACCTCCAGGCACACTGAGCTGGCCACTGAGTCCGGGCACAGTGGCACACACCTGTAATCCCAGCACTGGAAAGGTTGCAAACAGGAGGATCACTATAAGTCCATAGTGGGACCCTGTACCAAATACATTTTAAAAGAAATTAAAACATGTAATTCTCTATAGAGATCCTAAAATTTATCAACGTGTCATGTTGTGGCTCAGTGCTGACTTGAGCTTACGCTTAAGTTCATAGTATTTGCAGCAGCTGAGCTGATTCCCCTACACAAACTCAGATACTCAGGACTTACAATTACTTTCCTAAAAGTGGTAAAAGCCAAGTAAGTCTGAACTTCAGTTATTAATAGCAAGATATCAGTGCTAGTTTCTTAGATTAGACAAATCTACTATGGTAATGTAAGATATTAACACTCCTGGGTGAAGAGTATAAAAGAACTCTATTATCTTTGCATCTTTTCTGTCAATCTAAAATGATTCCAAAATAAATATACATCTTATTTTGGTTTTATTTTTTATATTTTGGGAGGTACTAGGGGTCAAATGGATCTTGTGCTAGCCAGGCAGGCACTTATTGTGCTGAGCTATCTCCCTGGTCCCTTATTTTTCTAACCTAGGTATAAAACAAAAGCAACATTTAGTTGAAATTGAGCATTATGGTACAGCATGTTACCAGCTCTCTGATCTCAGAAAAGATAAGAGAATAAAGACATTAATTAAAATTTTGCTGTCAGTGTGAATTCAATTCTAATTTCTATCACTTAGGCAATTCTTGAACACTTCCTGTGTTTACCATTGTAGTAGGAAATACCTGTCTTTGAAGGGATTCATATTCTTTGGAAGAGAATTCTAGATCACAGGGCTTGAGTTATGAAGTTAGCACTTCATGTAAAACATTGAGGATAAGACATACTGCAAAAAGAACTTCCCTTTCAAATTGCTCAGTCCAGAAAGTCTAAGTGCAAAGCTTTGTTAAGTACTAGGAGTTCCCTGGAAAGCATGTTGGATTTTCTACTTCTTGTTCATACTGACATATAAATTTGGTGCAATTATCATGAGTCCAGCCATCTCTTTTACCCTCTAAATGCATTATAAAATTCATAGCAGTATCTCCAAAAGCGACTCGGGGATTATGCAACCCATTCCCCCCCCCCCCCAAGTAGGTGTTAAATTCCCTGAGGATACACAGTCAGAAATACTTTAAATGAAGTACAACATAATTATAAGGTATAATTACTTTTGATTTCATGGCCAGCCATGGGCCAGGATCACCCAGTTGCTTAAACCCTGGAAGATGCTAAACTCCAAAGAGCCAGGCCAGGGTCTTTGTAATTTAATTATGGACGGCAGTGAATCCCACATGAGGAAACGTTAATAAATAATCAGCCAATTGCAGTAAGGACTCTTTAATCCTAAGCCAGTAGACAGGCTCGCTTTCCTCTCTGGAAAGAGCCATGCCTGAAAAGAGAGCATTTGTTTACCACTTTGAAACAGGAGTGGAGCGAAGCCCGAGTTTATTCCTGGGGGAGAATAATGCAACTGTTATGAGCTGCTGTGTTACATCAATTTAAAAGTAATTTCTCTGAATTAAGAGAAAATTGAGTGAGGAAAATGCTTCCTTTTGGAAATTTAATTCCCAACTGAGTACAGTATTTATATGCTGATACCCTCTGCAAGTATACAAGCAATAAGCGCTTTTTTGTGTTGAGGACAGGAAAAGAGCCATTCTTTAGACATTTTCTTTCTCTCTTCCCCTCCTCTCCTCCTTCCTGACCTCCAGTTTTCTTGACCTCCCCCAAACCTAAGCCAATGCCTTCAAAAACAAATCAAGGCAAAATAATCAAGTTCAATGCTGAATATCAACAAAACTCTGTGCCGATGAGCAGGAATGAGGAAGAACATTTCATTTCATATTTAAAATGTTAAATTGGGTGCTTATGATTCCCCTGATTTAGCTTTTTTAATTAAAAAATTCAAGCTTTATTCAACATTTGCATATTCATGTCTCTATAATGTACACTGATTGCATTAAAGGCAGAAAAAGCCTGTGAGTGCAGCACAAATATAGTCACTCATCAAGCATGCCGCCGATGTATGCATAGATAAATATTTCCAAACAAATTAACATACACCTCGGTGCAGGTGCTGCGGCCTCCTCTCCCTCCAGTTATTTCAATTTACTTTTCCTTCCATCAAGTTTGAGGAGCCAGAGCATCCAGTGAGAAACTGTATAATCTGGCAGCCTTTGGGACCCCTTGCCAAAATCACCGGTCAGAGTGATCAGTCTTTAACCAGCTGTACTGATCATCTTGCCTTCTGCTAGGACAAGATGCCTGATACCCACAACTTTAACGACAAGAGATGTAATCTGATTCATAGCTTCAATCGAAGGTCACTGGCTGTGAAGCAAGACTATCACGGCAGAAGGCCATGGCAGAGCAAGGTGGCTCGCTTCACGGTGGAGATGCAGAACACAGGAGGAGTGCAGGGAGGAACAAACTGGGGTCCTGCCCCATTCCGATGTACCCAGAAATACACTTTGCTAGTAATCTTCTGTTCACCTCTCAAGTCAGTCGAGTTAACCAACAATATTCAACTGAACTCTGAATTAAAAACCAAAAGTTACAGCTGCCATAATCCAGGAAAGAGCTCCATAGCCTATATTTGTTTCCAACAGGACAGGGTAGTTCCTGTCCTTGAGAAGTGAACTCTACCTGGACAGCCACCACAGGCCATCCCCATTCAAGCTTCAGAATTGACTCTTTGGGCTATAATACACCCAGTTTTCAGAAGTTAGCCAAGAGTTAGGTCAAATGCAGTCTGGTTTTGTAAACCAAGTTTTATTAGAACTCGGCTTCACCCATTCACTTACTCCCTGTGGCCATTCTTGCATGACTAAGGGCAGATTTGAGTAGGCACAACAGAGACCTGCACAGCCTGTTGTACTTACTCTCTGGTCCTTTACATAAAGCATTTGTAAAGCCCACATCAGCCAAGTTTTCAGCTTCCCCACAGAGAAAGATGTTAGATTACATAGAGTAGTGGGGAAGAGGACACTGGCATGGGCTACTCTTGAACAACAGAATAGGTATTGAAAATATTCACAGGGGCATGAAAGAACAACCCATTTGGGAAAAACAGTGAAGGGAGAAGGCGTAAAGGCAGGAGGAGGCAAACTGAAGCCCAACCTGAGCCATGTAGCGACTTAGTGAGATCTTGTCTCAAAATTTTAAAAACTTAGAAAGGACTAGAGGTATGGTTCAATGTGGAAACCCTGCATGCAAACAGAGACACTGCATGCATATATTATCAGTGAGTAAAATCCAAGCAGGCTCCCCACCTCGCCCAGGGGAGTGAGCTCTTACTCTCGGGGGCAGATGGGGTTAGTGTTATAAAGAGAATCGGGCTTTCTCTCTGGTTTCTTACTTTTCTGTCTTCTGTGGTCTCTGCAGGAATCTCTCCTTGCCTTCTCTGCCCAGAGACATCCCCAGAACCCAGTGGGGTCCTGGATCCAAAACCTAGATTTCTAGAAAATTGAGTCAACAAAAGCTCTGTTCTGATAAATCGCCCAAGTCTCAGGTGTTCTTTTAAAGCAAAAGAGAAGGTGCTTGGACAAGGGCTCTTCCAGGTGCAAGCTGTCAGTCAACCTGCCTGATCATGGCTTCGTCTTAGGACACCTGCACCTTATCTCCAGAACTCAGTTTTCATGGGTGAGAAGGTGTTCTGTCCTCCTCATTCTCTGCCAGCTTTTTCCATGTCATTCTCTGAGCAGGGGAGATTCTGTCAGTCTTCTCATCACTTTTGTGTTTTCCCATAAATTCTCAACAACCTCACCCTTTTCAAACTAGATGACTCTGAACCGAACATTTCTAGCCACAGCTTTCTCCTATCTTGACCAATTGTTCCCTTTCCTGCTTTGGACTGCAAGTGGGTTCTGTGTGGGCACCTGTGGTGGCTTAGCCCTCATTGCCAATGCGATGTGATTAAGAGACTCCAGGGAGCTGCCAGGAGGATCACCAGGTGCTGGTGGAACGAGCTGCTGTGGGACGTCGCTGTGTGCTGGCCCTGACCCAGCTCTTGCTAGCGCCTCCCCCGTGCTGTGCTTTTGTTCACTTTGAAGCGGGGGCCTCTGGTCCTCCCCACTTCCACCTTGATAGTCCTTCCTTAGACACAGTTGACCATGGACTCAAACCTCTGAAACTGAGCAAAAGTAAACCCTAACCACGAGGGTGGTGAATGCCTGTAATCCTAGCCCTGAGGGAGGCTGAGGCAGGAGTTGGCAAGTGGGAGTTCTACTTGGGCAACTTAGCAAGACCCTATCTCAATGTAAAAACATAAAAAGGAATCAGGGAGTATCTCAGTCATATGGCACCTCTGAGCTGTACCCCCAGGGTCACAAATACAAGGAAGACCCTTCCTCCTTTAAGTTGAGGGTATCAGGTCCTAGCGACCAAAAGCTAATTCCACAACTTAACTCTGTGTGCCTAAAACACAATAAGGCACCAGAAAAGAGTTTCTCGGCCACACATTGAGTTTTACCTGCTGTACGAACTTTTACAAATTGCTTAATTTGCTTCAGTGTCATTTCCACATGCCTCGATAGGAAGACAGAGTTCTCCTATTTGTGAGTGTGCAAAGAAGGAGCTGGTGATTTAGAGTAAATAGGGAAATCTGGGGAAAAAAATCACGGGGACCTGTATATCAGCCTTGTTAAGGCCTACTTGATTTAAATTTTGGTGCAGGCTGAAGATCTCTAGAGTCAAAACTCTGAAATGCTCCAAAATAATAGCCTCAAAATCTTAGAAAGTTCTTGCGCACCACTGTGACACTACAGGTGGGAGGCTGCACACCCGATTCCCCTGAGGAGTTGCTGCCAAAACAAGGTGAGCGAAAGCATTGCACGAAATCACCTTCGGGGTTGTAAGATAAAAATGAATTGTGCATTTATCTTTGGTCTCATTCCCAAGACACCTTATTAGGTACATGCAAACATTTCAAAATCTGTGAAAAAGCCCAATATTTGAAATAGGAGGCCTGAAGCTGTGGAGATAGCTCAGTGGTCTAAATGCCTGTCTGGCAGACACAAGGACCTGGGTTTGA
>NDGN011485285.1:0-18273 GCA_002564285.1 Tympanoctomys barrerae
AACCGCGGTCCCTGTGGTTTGCTAAGCTTGTTCTAAATAGGTGCTTCAGACCACTGAGCCATCCCACCAGCCCTGAAATTACTTTCTTGACCTCTGACCCCACGAGAGCACAACCCAACATGCAGGAAGCCTGACTGCACCACTGTGCCCAGCTGCATACCGTGAGGATCACTAACCTTCCCTTGTAACCAATGACCTCCCCCAACCCCAGTCACCTAGTCAGAACCACCTCCAGGCTGGTGTCTCACCCGTGCACCTCCGAGGGACCTCCTGCGTGTGCATCACACAACAGCCCTCAACCACCAAGGATCAGGGCCCAAAACACTGGGAATGATCCCGAGCAGTGTCCACCGATGTAAACAGACCTGCCTCCAAGTCCTGGGTGTCGTTTCGGTGCTTCTGCTTGCCACTGCGGGTAGGTTTATAGGACAGTCCCCAGCGGGAGAGTCCCTAGTGGCTGTCGGCATGTGCAGACCTGGAAGACCGAGCAGCTGCTCAGCCCAAGAGGACAGAAGCCATAAAGCAAGGGGGATTGGTATGGTTTCTGTGTATCTGTGCCCCCCAAAGCCTCATGTCATGGGGTGGACTTCTAGAGCTTGTGATTAACTCATGACCCACTGGGATTATGGGTATGAGTGCTGCTGGGATTATGGGCACGAGTGCTGCTGGGATTGTGGGCGTGAGTGCTGCACCTGGCCTGGGGCGGACAGCCTGAATGAGGCACAAGGGAGAAGGAATGGCGGCTGCTGCTCCTGACCCTTGCTCTTGCAGTCTTGCCGCTTCTGCCACCGGGAGCCGCTGCCCGCTGCCCTGTGCCCCTCTGCCTTGGAGCCAGCTGAGTTGGACTGAACCCTCCAGTAGCTGTGAGCTAAATAAACCTTCCCTTCCTTCATTTGGAGCATCGGGACTTGTCCCAGCAATGAGAGAAGAATGACTGAGATAGGGATCAGGGATGCAGCGCTAGCCAAAGACCAGGGGACTGGATGGAGATTTTCCGGTAAAAGCCTGTGTTCAAAGCTAAAGAAACTGGAGACTCCCATGCAGAGGCAACAGCAGCCAAAGGCCCACCCACTGCAGCAGCCTGGAGTTCTTCAGAACACTTTCTTCAATCCAGCCACGCCTTAAACCTAGCGGTTGGCGCCCTTCGTAACCTGGTGGTCGTCCCTCTGGCGGCCTACGCCTTCATCTCTAGCAGCACTCCAGAGACGCCCAGGACTGTCAGGCATTTCTGAATATAGTCTAGTTCTACTACAGCTGGAGAGCAGGAGCACAGTGAACTCTCAGGTTGGGGCGGCTGCCGTGCTGGCCACCGGGCTGCTTCTACTCACAGCCATACCCCGCCTTCCACACACCCAGAGCATCATCACTACATATGAAAGTACTTAGGAAGCTCTAAAGGAGGCCGATCTCAGACAATATTATTTCTACTGAACAGATAAGAAACAGGCTTTGAATGTGCTCCATTTAATATAGCACGGGAAGATTAGACCTTTAAGCGCTCCTGCAAGGCCGGCAAGCTACTCCACCTCCAACGGGCGCTTGCTGCTGCTTCGGCTCTATGCTTTGCAGCCATATTCTGGTACTTCTCAGGCTACCCGTTGTCTCCCACCTGGCTCTGCTGAGCAGACGCGTGACCTCAGAATTAAGGAGAAAGCGTCCCTGGGGACACAACCTGCCTAATTCCTTAGAGAAAGGTTTCACAGTGACCTGGAATCTTCAGAAGTAGAACCTGACCTCCTGCAGCATCTTTCATTTCAGTATAAAGGCATTTCCCGTGGACGTGGGGCCTCGGCTGCAGGGAAGTGGATGCTTCATACCATAACAACTTCCCAAGGAAGAAGAAAATAATCAAAATTACATCATCATTGTTGGAAATGAAGCTGATGATGTTTCCTTAACGCAGTGCAGCCTGTTCTACCCAGCGGAACTGAGCTGGCATGGGGCTCGGTGTGGCAGGCCCAGCTGAGGGCTGCTGCCAGCAGTACTGGAGGCAGAACTGGAGGTGTCAGGATGCTGCTAAGGGTGCTGCTTGGAGAGCTGCTGGTTCTCTTGGGCTGTTCTGCTGGCGGACCGCCTCCTGCTGGCTTTCGTGACAGGAACTTTCCTCAGTGCTGGAGCAGCTTGGGACCTCGCTGGTGCTGAGGATGGCTGTGGGGAGCTCTGGGCCTTCCCTTGGGGGTCACTTCCTAGCTCCTGTGCAGATCCCCCAGTCTGCTGACACAGATCCTTCAGTCCACTGGCGCAGACTTTGGTCACTAATGGCCTTTGGGCCTTCTGAGCACAGACCCATGAAGCAGGCCTGCATGAGACACTGCTGTGGGTCTAGGCCGCCACCTGGACTGGTGGGAGACCTTATGAGCGCTAGGATTTCAGCTGGACTCAGCAGGATGTTAGGATCATCCTCAACTGGTTTCTTTGGTCTTTAGTGTGTGGACAGATTTCCTGCACTCTTGTATATGATTCTTTGGGTAGTTATAAAAATCTTATAAAAGATTTTGTGGGGGCCAAGGAGATAGCTCAGTAAACTAAGTGCCTGCCTGGCAAGCACAGGGTTGTGAATTCAATCCCTGGTACTGGAAAAAAAAAAAAAGAAAGAAAGAAAGAAAGAAAAGAAAAGAAAAGAAAAAAGGTTGCTGACTGCCTTGTATCACTATGCCTTGGAGCTAGCTGCAGATGGAATAAAAATCGTATGTGTCCTGTATTGTATTGTCCCCATTGCAAAAACCCCAAATCATGACATTTAATATCAACTATCTGGGACCACTGGATTCATCTACCCTGTGGCCCACCATCCTTGGCCATATGGGTACTGAACTGAGCCCTGAGATGGCACATCTGCTCCTGAGAGGACGCTCCAGTCAGGTGCCTCTCCAAGTACCCCCGCGGGCTTCCCTTCTCTCCAGCCTGAACTGAAGCATCCCTCTCCATTTTGTTTCTGCATCACCAACAGCTTCTGATGGATTTTGTGGCCGCCGTCAATGGCTGCTGACCAGAATCCCTCAAGTCTGCCAAGCCTGCCATGAACATGCGCACGTTTCCCATGAAGTGGCTAGTGTCACATGTTCTGGAGCCACGCTGTGTGGCCTTACTGCATGAATCCAGGCAAGCCAGTTAAACTTTGTAAAGCACAGCTTGCGGTTGGCCTAAAACAAACAGCAATGGGACCAGGGTGGCCACCTGAGTCGAGTGCCTAAGGACACCCGAGACAGAAGTCCTCAGCTGGCAGAGGCTGCCCGGGGCTCAACGATGAACTTCTCACCTGGCCCTGGCTGAAAACCAGGGTGGCTGGGAAGGTGCGCATGTCCAGGCCAAGCAACACTGCGGTGGGCACAGGAGACCTTTGCCCAAACGCGCGTCCCTCTGTAATCTTGACATTCCCCAGGGAGTTTCCATCAAATTCTCATCTCGTTCCATGTCCAGATCCAAGCTTGGTCCAAGGATGAGCCTGGAGTATTCCCACATCTTCCACTGCCCCCTCTGCACTCGCAAGGCACCTCCAGCACTGAGGCTGTGGGCAAGGGAGCCCCAAGCACCCCTCAGGTCTAGAGGTGGCCAGCACAGTTCAAACACAGCTCGTGACAGATAACAGTCAAACTTGGAGAAGTGGTTGTTAAACATACTAAAAATTAATTCCATGTAAGTATATCAAAAAGATGATACTAAAAACAAAGTCACACATACAACCCCCACTTTATAATTACTTTGCTACATTTAATTTTTATGCTGTTCTTAAGTTATCTTGATTATATTTGCATGGTTAGAAATCTAGATCATGGTGGGCTGGTGTACCTCTTTATCCACAGTCAGTGACTGTGCAGCAGGCCTTGAAATCAGTCGTGGTGATTGGTAGTTATGCCACAAACATTGGCAAGCAATCCAAATCCCCAGAGAGCAGGACTGTCAGCACTTGCTAACACACCTGTCTGAATCATCTAAGGCTACACCTATGACGACATCTTCAAATGAGCCTGCTGAAACCATGTATTGTGCATTTGAGGAGGCAAGAGGCAAATCAGAAGGGTTGGCAAAAAAAAAAAAAAGGTTGGCCAAATAGCTCAGCAGATTAAAGCACCTGCAAGCAGGCGCAAGGGCTGTGGGTTCGATCCCCGGGGCTGCCATGCCAGCCCCACCCCCGGAGCGTGCTGAGAAGGCAATTGAGACTGGGCGTGGTGGCGCACACCTGTAATCCCAGCTCTCAGGAGGCTGTAAACAGGTGGATCACTAAGAGTCCGATCTAGTAGTGAGACCCTGAACACCCTGTAGACCCATCCCTAAAATATATAAAGAGGTAAAGCAGACCTTAGCACAGCTAAGAAGATCAGACATGGTTAATTCTGTTTCAAGTCCTGACCAACCTTCAGGTTCTCAAGAAAGACTAGCCTAGAAAAAATGCTACGTGTTTCACTTTCTTGCTAACTGGATGTGACAGTTTGTCCAGGTGTTTCCAGCGTAGGCCTCTCCAAAATGGACTGCAATTTTTATCCTTTTCAGGTGCTGGTCATATCAAACTTCACGTACTCTTCAAACGCCCCAGACAAGGGCCACGCTGGACTAACCTGTGCGTGGGCAGTGACCCCGTAGATCTGACGCGGGGTGGGTGGTCTCCGGGTGCACCTACTGCTTAGCCCCTGCTGAGTGTCAAAGGCTCTGTCCTCATTTGTGTTCTTTCCAAGAGAAATTAGTTCTCTGGATTTTTGAATACAGAAATCTCCCTTAACTCAAAAAGAATTTATCATCACGTGCACTTCACTTCTGCAACTGATGGAAGTTTGCTTCCGGTCACCTGTGGTAGACCTGGGGCCCATCGGACTTCACCAGGACACCACTCGGGCACCTTGCGGCCACCTGCACCTAGCCTGGGGTGGCCGCTCATGTCTTCTCTGCTTCAGGCTTTTGTGGATGCCTCCCTCTTAGCCTGGAAAACTGCAGCGCAGGTCATTCTCCCCAGGGCCACCTTTAAGCAACGAGAGAGAGGAGCTGGCAGGTCCGGGTTCCAGCAGCGCTGGCCTCTGGTCTGACACCGGTGACACAGGTTCTAGGTCATGGCTTGGGGAAACCCACTGAATCCAAGTTGCCCACACTGCTAACCTAACAGCTTACTCGCTTAGCCTTTACTGGTATGGCTTTCTCTGCTCTGATTCTACTTCTTAGAAGCATTTTATCAACATGACACCTGCACGCAAAGTCTGCGCTAGGGGAACCCAGTCACCCATCGGCTAGACACCTTTCCAGGCTACTTCCGTGCTGAAGGCTTCTTGACTAAATCTTACCTGTTTTTAAGACTCCGCCTCAAGAGCAATTCCTCTGGGAGTCTTCTGTGACCCTGCTTTCTCCCAGTGCGCTGCCGTCCTCTGCACTGGTCCCTAATTCCCATACTTTCTGCATTCGTAAACCGTAAGCTCCGAAAGAGAAAGCACTGGCTCTTTCTCGCTGCGCTCCCAGGACTGTGCTCAATTTGTAGAATAAATGGAAAGCCACCGGGAGCAGTGAACTTCTAATATCAACACAACATGTTCATCTAACCCTAAAAACTGTTGGCACTATTTCACCAACAGCAAGCTGGGCCTGGGCACCAGTGAAGTCACAGGATGCCTGCAGTACACAGGGAGGCTGCACGCCCGACGTCAGCACGTCTCCTACGGGCAGGGTGTGCTGCAGACTTGCAATTTCTCCACCCCGACCCCCGCGAGCAGCGCCAAGCCGCTTGGGGACTTGGGGACAGGCAGGCCGACGGGCGAGGGCAGCTGCCGGGCGCACCGCAATTCTAAGCGGTCTCCTTTTCAGCTTCTCAGGCACGCTGTGAAGAGAAACCTGAATCCATTCGCAAATGACTCAGACAAGTTCTTGCTCTTTTGCATTTCGGCTCGTATTTTTGGTCAAGCACTATTAGGGTCCCCCAGTTTTCAGATTCGTCTCATCACACTCACACAGCTTCTCTGAACACGTGCAAAATGTCAGTCACAGCTTGGGTCACATCTGTTCACTAATTCCATCCTGTGTCTTACTTTTGAGTCAGTTTTTCTTTCGTTAAGCTTGGCAACTACACTTTCCTCCTGGTTAATCAGTGATCTCGAAAATCACATTATATTACTAGACACAGAGCATCCTTAATACCAAAATCTAAACTCTTGGCATGCTGTGAACTGCCAAACACTTTGAGCCACAGGATACTGTTCAGTGTAAAATTCTACTTGTTTCATGAACAAAATTAATTTTAAAATATTGCAGAAAAATCACCACCAGGCTATGTGTGCGTGAATGTATACGGACATAATGGAGTCCACTACATGCTTGCACCCCTGCGCACAACAGCTCATTACGCTTATGCAAGCATCCCCAAATCTGAGCAAATGACAAGCCTGAAAACTTGTCCCAAGCATGCCTGATGGGCAGTCGGATTCCAGAAAATAATGTCAGGAAAAAACTCAAAATATATTTATTTCAATAGCATCCAATGCAATAGGAAATTAGAGGTGATAGGTCAGAAAATTTCAAGGAATTCAATCTCACATCAGACACAAACCAAACTTACCATGCAGTAAGTGGCTTATTTCTAAACAGAGTGTTCTAAAGGTTAACACAACTGAACTTAGTAAGCAAATACCACTGCACTACCACAAGACTTTAATTTTGTTTTCAGTGCTTGGCATTGAACCCAGGACTTTGGCCCTGAGCTGTTTCCCCAATCTTTTTGAGACTTAGCTAAGTTGCTAAATTGCCCAGGGAGGGCTTGAATTTATAATCCTCTTGCCTCCACCAGAGCACTGGGATTACAGGCATGAGCCACACATTCAAATTCCAGATTTTTTTTTTTTAATAGCTTACACAAACCCTGGCCTGGTGGCACAATCCTGTAATTCTAGCACTTAGGAGGCTGAGGCAGGAGAATCATTGCAAGTTCAAGGCCAGCCTGAACTGCACAGCGAGACTGTCTCAAAAAGACAAAAAGATAGCCTCTACATTAAAAAAATGACCCAGATTTACAGAGTTAGACACAAAACCTAAGCAAGTTTTGTAAACCCAGTGTTTCAATTTTAGAACCACCCTGTGGACACAGCCTTTAAAAACCATGAAAACAAACAATACATGCTTATGGCTTAGCTTACTTACCAGCTGCGAAAGCGCTTTGAATCCTGATGCGAAGATGACTTCTCTGTTGCACAGAAACCAGAGCTGGAGGATGAAGACTTGGTGCAGATGATCCAAGTCCTTTCCTGATCAACGCCACTGTCACCAAGCTACAACTAAACCCTGCTGCCAAGGACAGGCGAGAATGTTTGCAGCCCACCAAATGACTCATTAGATGAGAAACTCACTGCATCAACTAATACTAAAAATGGACTATCGATCCAGAGTCCACTTACTCAAAGTGTGTTCACGTACTTCCTGGAGGTTGAACCCAGGGGAGTTACATTTCCAGTCCTCTAAAGGGTTTTGAGAGATCTTGCTAATGGTCCAGGCTAGGCTCAAACTTGTGGTCCTCCTGCCTCAGCCTCCTAGAACGTTGGAATTACAGGCATGCATCGCTGTACCCAGTCCGTATTTACTTATAGAGAGGACAGGGCTAATTAAACATCTTGCACTCATAAAAGTTATCAAAAATGGGCTCTATATTATAAAAAAAATCTAAGCACTGTACAAAATCTCCTCCCAGAATAGCTAACACAGCTGATAAACCACATACACTCTCTCCTCACAGTGTATAAAACATCCTGATCTCATCCTAAATGAACAGATACAACAGGCCCCTGTCCCCATGTCCTGCCAGGCTGTACTTTTGGGGGCCATCTGCTCACCCTGGCAAGGCATATACAAGTTATGGTACAGGGAGAGCCTGAGCCCCAGAGGGTGTCCCTGGCCCAGGGAAAGAACCGGCACGGATCCCGAAGCCATTTTTGTTGAATTTTTTTTTTTTTTTTTTTTTTTTAACGTGTTTAGTACAGGGTCTCGCTACTTAGATGGGACGCACAGTGATCCTGTTTTCAGCCTCCCAAGTGCTGGGATGACAGGCGGCACCACCACGCTGTCTCAGTCGCCATTGCAGCGCACCCTGGTGGTGGAGCCAACACAGCTTCCGGTGCCGGGGATCAAACCCCAGTCCCTGCGCTCTGCCTAAGCAGGACCTTTAGTCTGCTGAGCTATCTGGCCGGCCCTGGACTTAATTGTAAAAAGTACTCATCTGCCAATTGTGCTGAGCAAAGCCTGGATACATACAGCATGTGTCACTTGATGGGGATGTGACGTTCTGGGAAATCCAGTCATGGACGATTTGTGCTAAAGCACGGAACGAGCCCCGACTTAGGGCCGCACTCCACCGGCCTTCCAGACCTGGATAGGCTGTTAGACTGCTGCTGGTACAACGTGGCACACTGGTTTAACTTTTTTTATTTTTCTTTACACTTTTTAAGGCAGCCTTAGAGTTTGGAAGCTAACTGGACACCTGTTAGACCCGACAGGGAAACAATGTTCATGTTCTCAATCGAACACCAGGAAAAAGAGGATGAAACAAAGATTTTCAGGCTCCTAGAGGTACATTTTAAAAAAATTATCTTTATTTAGGTTTCTGATTCAGCACATGTATCAAAGACTAATCAACATAAAGTAAAGAAGACATTAATTGGAAGTCTTACATCTCTCTAAACTCCGACGGAGAATGCCAAGTTGCCACTATCACCAGAACTCCAACCTAGTCAAGTGGTAGACGAGCCACCAGGACCACCACACAGCGCGCAGAGACGCAGAGGCGAAAGGCACGCTAGCAGCTGGCTCGCTTCTCGCCGACGTCTCGCTGCTGGACAGTCCACTCCTGCATCCCAGGCTAAGTTACACATGAAGTCCAGGGAAGACTCGGGTCAATCGGACCAGATGCTCTTCTAGAGGAATGTATTCTTAACCTGTTGTGCCCGCAACTCTGCTTCTGCCAGGAATGAAGTTCGGATTGAGATGGACAATACAATCTAGATGAGGTGCAGACTAAGTCAACAACTGAAGTTGAGCGGTCACCCGAGTTAAGGCATGAATCCACACACGCACACGCGCACACACCGCACCCACGCTAGCATGAACGAAGGACGCCTTCCACTGCTGACTGAGAGGCAACCTGGGTGTGCAGCTAGGAACTGCTGAGCATTCTGGGAAATGCTCGCAGTAGCATTATGCTAGCATGTGTAGAAGAGAGAGAAAGGAAGGGGAGAGGGGTAAAACAGACAAATCCAAAACCTAGACAACCCTTAACCTCTCTAACAATGGCTCCTGAGCATAGAACTCGTAGCAGCGTCCGTGGCTGGCTCTGTCATAATTTGGAAATAAAAGTTTGTCTCACTATTTCTTTGGTAGCCATCACTACAAAGTTTTCAGTGTTGGTTAACTCTAAGACAAGTATTAGACCGAAGATTGACTTACACAGCATGTCTTCTGCACTGTTGAAAGTACCCTGCTCTCAGAGCCCAAGTTCTATGCTTTTTCTTGCCTTATGGTGCACTCTGCTAAAACACAAGGCTTTGTGCAGGGAAAAGCTCACGTCTACCTACTGGAAGGGCAATACAGATTCTATTTTCCTACAATTGAACAATGAACAAAAAGTCACGGTATCAATTATTTCTAGCCGGATCAGTTACGAAGCCAATTGCAAAGGCACAGCAGTGCTCGGTGTCAAAGCCACATGCTGGTCACACATTCATTCCTGATTGCTAGTCAGTATCTCAGGAGCTCAGAATTTGAAACTCCTTCCCATCAGAAAAGGAGTATGCTCAACTAAATCTAAAACGCTTCCACCTGCCAGATTTCTAGAATTCCGTCTACAATGCCAGCATGCTTGACGAGAGAGAAAGCAGTTCAGTTCGGAGCCCAGAGGCATCAGGTATTAGGTTAATCTGGTTCTGTAGAAAGGCATGATGAGCTGGCCGCTGAGGACTTCTATTAGCAGCACAGCGGTAGCCAAGGGTCTCGGTCAGCCGAGTGAGACAGGAAGTGAAGCGACTGAAACTACTGTTGCTCCACCTGCCTGCATGGTGGGTTGATTTACAAGGCCCTTCTGGGACCGACTCGGGGTCAGCCTGGACAGGCTGGCAAGAGACGAGTAGGACCCACGTCCAGCTCCTCTGTGAAGCATCCGACGCAGGGAAGGCAGTTTCCCACACGTAAGGAGCGTCCTGCCTCTCGCAGGCTCAGGACCCGAGGATGACCAGGCCCTGGAGGCTAAGCCATTGTCAAGAAATTGTCCTAGCAGGTACTGCTCAAAGGCTACAGGCTCCACATGAGGTCATAAAACACCTAAAAATGACACGGTACATCATAAATTCAAAATAGTAGTGTTTGTTCTATCAGTTCTGAATGTCTGCGGAGAGGCAACTAGATTTGTGTTGAGAAAGTGCAGTTTAAAGGAGCAGTGTTTTGTTCTGAAGCAAAATGACGGGCCTAGGGGACCAGCAGCACATCGCCAAAGGCTGAAGGTCAAGAACTTCTCTCTAGAAGGCATCTGGTAGGGACTGTTTGTTCACTCCAAGTGCTTTTCCACTCACCATATGGCAATGTTTTTAACTTTGTGCTTTCAGGAGATAAATAAACTGATAGGAGACCAAGACGAGATCATTGCATTATGGACTTTCTTGGGTACAAGATACCAACCAACAGCATTGAAATCTACAATCTCAGAAAAGATTCTTGTAAACATATACCATAGTTCTCCTACAAGAGAAACTAAGAACTGTACCGTGAAGGCAACGCTGGCTTGCCTCGCTTCAGAGTGCCTTGGGATGGGTGGGGTACCGGCGGGGTCGGGGAGCTGTGCCAGACACCCCAGGTTTGACAGGACCCAGCGTAATATCAAAAGCCTAAAGCCTCAATAACAAATGTCAAAGTCCTTCCCCACATTTGAGAACTGTATTATGGTTACGCACATTACATACACATCATAAATAAAAATTTTATAGACCAATACTTTCTTTCTAACAATTGAAGGGGACATTCTCAGTTTGGGGGCAGAAGCAGGAAGAGGCAAAAATAAAAATAAAAGTAAAATCCTACTGTTGCTTTTACTCTCGATTCTTAGAACGCTAACCAGACACTATGACCCCATAACACTTTTTTCATTCTGTTAATTCTTAAATATGCATTCGAAGGCAAAAATGGAGATTTCTATACTGTACAATGTCAAATATCTACAATGTCATGGTTCCTTATTTTTAGGAGTGTGTTCCATAAGGAGTTAGCTATTAGAGATGGCGGTCACAAAACATGAAGTCTTAAAAATTACTGATAAATTAATTTTCAATTCTCTGATTATATTCAACAGATACACGTTCTCATCATAAAATATACATTCTCTAGTAAGTTATTTTCATCCACAGCATATGTAAATATGCAAACACAGGTGGCAAAATCACTTTACTACCAAAGTACAAAACAACTGCCAAAAAATGAAAAGAGATGTTGCAAGAGTTAAGAAGGGGTGGCTTCAAGTGGCCCGCGTGGAGGCGAAGCCACGCAGCCTACTCGTGCTGCGGGCATGGAAGCGATGAACTCAGAACACACTCCTCTGTAGGCGGCCTGCTGATACCGTGAGACGAGCAGGCATCCACGCTGAGGCGCTGCCTACCTTCCTCCTCTGCGCTTCCTGTCAAGCTGTTCACACAGTAGTCTGTGGCCGGTACGCCAAGACATCCCTATGACGTCCACCTCAAATAGGACTTTCTAATCTCACTTTACACCCCTAAACCAGCTGTTCAAACTTTATCTCAGGAGAACACAAACGAGAACCAAAGGCGAGATCACCTGGTTTTGTTACAATCACGTTGCCCTCCACAGCGGGAACCAAAGAGCATGTTCCGATCAGCCCTGGAGGCCACCGCGGGGGGACGCTGACTGGCTCGTGTCAGAGGGGGCTGCGTGGGCGCGTGAGCATTCCGAATACAGGACTGCCACCCCCGATGAGGCAGTCGTTACCCAGCTCCCGGGGGGGTGAGCCAGCCGTGGGACCTGGCACCTTAGGCTGCTGGAAAGAGATAATGGCTGCTCTACACTGGAAATAACGCGTAAAAAGTCTGTCTGTAGAAAGCTCTATTAAACAGTAAATGTATCTCGGGCACTGATGCATCTAACTCCCCTTTTACACTAAGTCAGATTTTCAACAGTCTGCATTGTGGTGCTGAGTTCTTGGTACACCTGATGAACACCACTGTAACTCAACAAGGGGGAGTAACAGCTCAGTAATTTTCTGCAAATTCGTGAAAAAAATATAAAAAAGATATCCCTTTTTATTTAATGAACCTAAAGGTCAAGAAGGGGCTCAGGAGGGGCAAGCAAAGACTGCACACTGCTGCTCTATTACCAGGTGCCAAGGCGATGCTCCAGCCAGGGAAGGGGCAGACACGGAGATTCAAGTAGAACACTGCTGCGAGAGTCGCCTGCTTAGTGCTGCAGACCCACAACACCGGCTGCGATTCGGACAAACATTTACAACACAATGAATAGTGAAGCCTAGATAACCTCAGTGCAAAGAAGTCAGATCCAATATGCCAGGGAAGGAAGCCTTTGGCCTGAGCAGACGGCTCCACTCCTCGAGTCCAGACTTGAGATCCGGGCCGCGCACATGCATTAAGGCTGGGGGGAGGGGTGCACCGAGAGCGGCGAGGGGGCCGGCTGCGAGGCGGGGGCTGCGGGGGCCGCGGGCTGCACGGGCGGCGGCGGCGGGGGCGGGGGCGGCTGGACCGGGGTCTGTGTGTTGGGAGACGGAGGCGGCGTGGGCCGTTTGAACTTGTCAGGGCTGTTGCTTCTCCGAGGTGAAGGTCTCTGGGGAGCGAAGAGAGGCAGGTCAGTGCATTTCCGAGCGGTGAGACCCGGGGTTGAGGCTCGTAAAGCACCAACCCGAAAGGCCAAGAAAGCGCCATTTCCTTATTTATGCCTACTGCTCCTGAATTGGTCGTGAAAACTTAACCCAGTATTTACATCTACATCTAAAAAAATAGCCATGCAAAAGCACGTCAAAGCTTGCACTAACCAGTCGGACACTTCAGTGAAAGTTATAAAAACAGTTGCGCCGACCCCTTAAATTTTAACTATCAGCTATGCTACTTCAGTTCCTTCTGCTGCTTATTTCTGGTAGGTTTTCCTTTTTTTTTTTTTTTTATTTTTTAGGGAAGGTTCTACAGGGTGGTTCAGGGTTTCATTACTAGATTGGACTGGTAGTGATCTGCTTGCCCAACAGCTGGGTTATAGGTGTGCACTACCACACCCAGTCTCAATTGCATCTCAGCACGCCTCAGGGGCAGGGGCAGGGGCAGGGGCTGGGGCAGGGGCAGGGGCCAGAGCCGCAAGCCCGGGACTGACCCCAGCCCCTGAGCCTGCTTGCAGGCACTTTAATCTGCTGAGCTAGCTGGCCGACCCAGGTTTTCCATATTCTAAAGGCTGCAGGCAAAAAAATGTTCGAACTTGAACACAAAGGCCATCAGTCTGACCCAGGTGCTTCATGAGTCTCTTAAGGACGTAGAGAACATAGCCCTGCGCTGAGCTAGCTTCTCCCTGGAAATACCCTCCGTGCTTTCCAATTTTCTCCTCATACTAGCTACATTTAAACTGTCCCACCAGCCAACACAGCAAGTTCATAGGAAAAAACTCTCTTGAATACAGTTAGAATCAGATGTGCTTACGCTTCCTCCCAATGGAGGAAAGAAAATGAGTAAAACTAGAAACAAAGTTGACTTCAGAAAGACTATTAAAGCTTAGTGACCTGTAAAGAGGCAGGCAACTATTTTCAGATGTTACCACAAGCAACAACAATTGTTTATGGCTAGGAGCTGGCTAGAGTTCAGTGAGGCATGGGCCAGAGTTCACATTACATTTCATGAAGGCTAATTTTGTTGTCTTGTATTGGGTTTTTGTTTCATTTTGGTTTTGCCAGCATTGGACTTATTTATTTTACAGCAATTTCTCACAGAAAGTGAAGTTACAGCTTTTCTTCCTGGGAAGGAGTTTAGTTTCAATACGAGAACTCTGTGCCGACTATTAGGAGCTCCCAGCCACATCAAGGTAAACGGGTGCCAGGGAGAAAGGTAGCTGAGGGGACAGGTATACATCTGAGGGACAGCACCAACCCAGGCTCCCAGAGCCGGGGAGAGCTCTGCTCCCCGCCACAGACACTCACCGTGATGCCGTGGGGGGTCCCCATGTGCTGCACGTGCAGCCCCGGGGAGTTGTAGTAAGACATTCCGGCTCTGGTCAGTGATGTCGGGGGCGTGAAGCCAACAGCATGGCTTGCGTAGGAGAGACCTGCAACAGACAGCGAGTAGCATTTTAAACCCTGTGATCTTGTGCCTTCGAACGTCTAGGTTTTTAAATGCAGAGTTCAAGTTCCATAAAAAACAAAGCAAAACAAAACCACAAAACCAAAACCAGCAAAACAGAAACACAGGCAGGAAGGTAACGAAACAAGCAAGTTCAGCTCGATTTCAACATGAACACAGGAGATGCGTGTAGAGGGCACAGCAGAGTGCTTGACTAGCGTGTGAACAGCCAGTCCCTGGCTGGGTCCCTCTTTCCCCCTATGACAAGACAAACAGCAAAGGGCCCACTGTCACTCTGGAGGAGGGACACAAATGGCTGACAGGTCTGTGAAAAAAAGCTGCACAGTGCTAATCACCAGAGTGACGCAGGTCAGCACCACAACGAGATATCCAGACTCTCGAGGAAAATGTTCTTTAAAAAAAAAAAAAAAGCAAGAACACAGAGAAACTGGAACCTTCATGATGGTGGAGATGTAAATCAGAGCAGCCAACAGCAAGGAGGCACCTCCCGGAATTGAAAGGACTACGACGCACACAAGTACCGCCACTTCCAAAAGAACGGAAATCAAGATCTCAAAGCGCTATCGGCCCACTCGTGCCCAGGGGTGTTCTTCACGGTGACGAGGGTGTGGAACACCTATCAGCCCATCAATGATGAGTAGACCAAGAAAAATGTGGACTGCGCAGGGGATGGAAAGTACGTCCCGCCGCAGGAGGTCACAATGAACGCGGGGGACGCTGCACCAAGTGTAGTGAGACAGTCACAAGAAGATAAAACCACGCGGTTCCACTGACTCCGGAAGCAAAGAGCTCCACTCAGAGTAGAGCGGTGGTGGCCGGCAGGGACTGGGAGGCAGAGAAGAGCTGGGAGCCCCGAGCAAGCCCCCGAGAGCTGCGGGCTAGCACTGCGCCCGTATGTTACGGTATGTACTGTACCATACACTTAAAATTTCGAGAGGGTGGATCTCGTGTCGTGCTCTCACCACAATCTAATTAAGAAAAAAAGTCAAGGCATTCAGGCCAGGCCAGGCCTTCAACTGAGATGGGGGTGGGGGAGATATGAGAGGAGAATTGGGGGATGGGGGAGTCCAAAATCAGAGGTAAGGAAGGACAAGAAAACACACATCAACAATGAGAACTATCGTGTGTGTGTGTGTGTGTCTTAACAGCAGACAAAACGACTGAGATCTTTGCAACCTGAAGACATTCAATATAGGGAAGCACACCCAGGTGGAAACCAGTATGTTCAGGTTTCCTGCAAGCTACCTACAAAGACAGCGTAACTCCCAGCCTCCCACGCTCTCCGTAACCTCCATGGAGGACCCTGGGTCAGCTGCAGTGGTTTGAAAGCACACACATTCAGACTCTCTGATTAGACAGGTCTAAGCAGGGGTCCATGCAGCGATAGTTTGAAAATGTCCCCCAAAGGACCTACCCCACAGGCAGTCTAAGCAGCCCTGGTCTCTGGAGAGTCAGCCCTGAAGGCTTTGCGCGCTGGGCCACCACATCACCCAAGGGCCCAGTGGTCTTGGATCTTGGCGTTTTCAACACCTGGCAGGAAGCTAATGCACAGCAGATGCCGCGTGAATGAAGGACGATGCGAGCAAAGGGGAAATGTGGGCGTCTGCCAGGAGCTACCAAGGCCGGCCGCTCTGCGCCTGACTGGCTGGTCGATGCCGAGCCACATCAACCTTGCTCGCAGCTTTTCTGGGTTACATGAAAACAGGAAGCTTTCCTGAACTGTCCTTTTGCTTCCATGAAATATCTGGTCACTGTCACAGCTCACATGCAGATGCCCCCCAAAGCCTCGTGTGGTCACAGGTAGAGCCTTGCAGAGGTGGCTGGACGTAGTCTGTGCGCTGCTGGGGTGCAGGGCTGGATGCAGGGACTGGGGCTGCCCCGCCGTGCCTGTGAGTGCTGCCCACGCCAAGGCTGGGCAGCCTGGACAGGGCAGAAGGGACAGGGAGCCACCGCTTGCTGCTTGCTTCCTTTTCTACTTTGCTACCTTCTGCCTGCCAAAAACCGTTTGTGCCCTGCAATGCCCTTCTGCCCTGGAGCCCGCCAACCGCGGACTGAACCCTCCAGGACCTGTGGGCTAAGAACAGCTTTCCTTCCTCAACCGTGAGTGCTGGGTAGTTGTCTCCGCAAGGAGAAAAGCCAGCACTCAGCCTCCCCTCGGCTGTCCACACGGGCCCGTCCTGTACCTTCCACACCAAAGCCTGGGAAGGGGCTGTTTCTCAGTGATTCTCTCGGACATATTCCATTTCCAATTGAGGGTGTTCCCAAAATGCAGTTCAGAGGTAAAACAAAGCCCTCCGGACCCGAGGGACCATTTAAGACAACGTCTGCTGGTGCCACCAGGGCAGCCATCGCTGAGGTAGAAGCTTTAAACACCTTTAGGGAAGAAAGTGATAATCCTATTTTGTATAAAAGAATGAAACTCACAGAAAAAGCTGTAAAAGCTAACTTTTATTCCAAACAAGAATTCAAGAGGCTCAACTCATTTAAAAAAAAAAACCCAAAAAACTCCAACATATTTTCTGGTATTGCAAGACTAATTTCTCTAAAGCATCATTATGGCTACCTTATGCCACTCATGGAGATCTCTCAAAGACTTTCTATTGCCCACCCAATTTAAAAAAAAAAAAATCTTTCTTTGGCTGCTGTGAAGGACTTCTCCACTAAGTTCTGAACTATGTTCCGACGCTCTAGATCTAACAGCTCTCCACGGCGGGCCTCCAAGTCCTGCCCACCTCACCTAAACCACATGAACAGGCTCTCGGGGAGCCGGGCCCCAAGGCAGCCACGAGCCCCCCAGCGGTCACACCACGCCCCCTTACCCCTGTCCACCTTGTGCCATGGCCCAGACGGGTCTCTTCCTGCCTCTTCCTTCCTCCACTGTTAAGCAGTGCCTGACCCCCGTGCCCCCCACCACCCACCCCAGGCAGATCAAGGGTAGCAGCGGCCAGATTATCTTGGCTCTTGGCATAATCTTGACCAGTAATCAGCAATAATGCACAAGCTAGTTCATCCTGCTGTGGCTTAAAGCCTTCGAATGGCAGTCGGGGTACGACTGAAGCTACTTCACGAGATTACATTAGGGCGAAACGAGTTTCTACCTCAGCTCAGAGGTGGCTCCTAGTGGTTGGAGAACAGAGCTGTGTCTTGTTTACCTTTATAATCTAATAATCTTGCATCTCGTCCTTTGGTCTCAAAATGTAACAAATGACAAAAATCCAGGAGCACTTACATTCAAATTCCTGAACTACAAGCACTGCTCACTAAATAGGGTAGTGCTACTACTCTAGCTAGGCAAATTTAAGAGTGGGAAAGCCTTCTGAGCAATGTGTCCTACGCGTGTCACTAAGGTGCAAACATCAGCGTGTACTTAAACTGAGAAGGCAGCAGCTGGCCAGGTGACGTTCCTGCGCATGTGGCCACCACTGGCCGGCTGTCGCTCTGTGCCCGACTGCACGGACTGCTGACACAGTTCCAGGTTTGGTACTGGAGGTCCCCTACGTGTGTCTAACGTATGCACACCATTCTCTCTTGGGAGCACTCTCTTTCTTTTGCATCCTAGGAGATGTCCCTGGAAGCAGCCAGCTCGCAGGTAACTAACCTAAGCTCTTTTCACTGGAGAGTGGAATTAGAAGCTAAGACCTGGGGGCTGGGTACATTGTGAGTTCTGGGTGCAAGCCTATTCTTAGACTGCATCCCTGCTGCTCCCTCAACGCGCCGACACGTGGTAACCGGGCACGTTCTCTTAGGTTGCATAAGAAAGGACAACCGCAAAACTAATTGGTGAGAAATTAACATATGTCCTTAATATCAGTCCACAATTAATCAAGATGGGGGGTCATTTGCAAATTTGTTATTTGTCCTTAGATCCATTTTTTTTTTTTTTTTTAATTTTAAGGAAGGGTCTACAGGTTGTTCAGGTTCTCACTACTAGATTGGACTCGTAGTGATCTGCCTGTTTACAGCCTCCCAAGAG
>NDGN011485286.1:0-11041 GCA_002564285.1 Tympanoctomys barrerae
CCTAGACAGAGTCGCGATCGGCCCTTGCTCAGATCCCGTCTAGTGTCTGCCTCTTCCCACCCAACCTTGTCACCCCTTTCTTCTGTGTCCACTTGCCCTCTGGCTTTACCGCAGGAAACGAGCACCGTGGGACATCCTGATGTGGGGCATCAGGAGCTATTTACTGGAACAGCCCTTAGAGTCTGTCCTCTGTCCATCCCAAATAGTATTCAGCTCTTTCTCAACGACTAAGATCGCCCCGTTAAGCTCAAAAAGTCCCTAGGAGATGCAAACATGTTTAGTGGAAGAAACTGCCCTCCCTACAAACCATTAATGAAAGGTTTGGTGAGAAAACCCGGAGTTCAGGCGTTGGACTGTTGCTTTCCTCTTAGTGACATTTTTGGAGTTCTGTAGCATTGCACAGTGTTTTGTGGCCAAAGTCCTATTTTCAGAGGGAGTAAATAACCGGTGTGAAGGAGTAGCTAACACGGAGGGGCAGCAAAAGCTCCCTGCCTCTCCTTTTCTGCCACCAGCGTCTGTGCCTGTGGGTGTCTGTGTTAAAATCCTGTGTCCCAGGATGGCAGAAATGCTCACCAACGGGTTCCAGTTCTCCTTTGGATTTGACTTTCAACTGAATAGGTTGAAACATTTTGCAGTGCGCACACCTCTGACTTCCCTGGCTGCCTCTAGGAGAGGCCTGGTTCGCTGCCCGGTTCACAGTGCAGTCTAACCCAGAGCCAGCGCCAACGGTGCCAGTTGTAGAATCCAGAAGCCATAGTATCGGTTCACCTGATGCCACCACGTGCCAAGTCTTTCGCCTTGATGCCGAGGAAGCGAGAGGTTTTGCAAATGTACCTGCCAAGATGAGGCCTCTTTTTTCTAGCCAGCCTCGGCCTCGGAGTTCAGTCTCAGTATAGCTCAACTTGTGTGCAGGTCCGTACTCTGAGGATGGCCAAAAAAGAACGTTTGCCTGGAGCTAGGTGCCTGTCTCGCCTTTCCCAGCCCAGGGCCGCCTAGTGAGGGGCCCACAAGTCCGGCAGGAGCTACTCACCCCTCCTCCTGGCCACTTTGAGGAACATGGTTGGGTCACTAGGGTTCCAGGTCTCCTGTTTAAGGCTTTCGAAGGCCAGAGTACCCAAACTAGTCAGGGGCGCAGAATCTTTGAACCTTCGTCTCAGGGGCCATCCCAGAAANNNAAAAAAAAAAAAAAAAAAAAAAATCCTTCACTATCTGGGTCTTTTTGTGTTTGAATGTTGGGTAGGGGAAACGACATAGACTCTCCGGATTCAGAGTGAATGATGAAGACCTGTGTGAGGCTCTCTCAGAACAGAAAGCTCAAACACAGCGTGGGTTCCCGCGGCTTTCCCCAAAGGCCAAGGCCCAAAGAACCCTTTTCATTTGGCGAAGGGCTTGAGGGAAGGGAGGGGCGGGGGCGGGAGCCTGTTGGGGGGTCTGTGAGCCACTGGCCGGAGGCGGCGGACTTGCCCAGCTGCTCTGCTTGGCCGCCAGTTTCCAGCCCGGCTGCAAGGCTCTTACCCTTTCCTGGGCTGGACAGTGGGGACGCTCCTTCTCCTCCTCCCCCGGCGTCCCGGGTGACGCGCCAGGGCCCTGGAGACCCGGTGAATAGGTCTCGGTGGCTGCTTGGAGGTTTACTGGGCCTCCCGCGGCCCAGCCCATCTTAGTCTTTGGAGGCTGCGGCGGGAGCCTGGCGGCTAAGGGAAGAGGGACCCCCCCAACCCGCTTAGGCGCTTTCCCGTTCCCCACTTGCGCCTTAGCCTTGTCCAAATTGCCTGTCTCCGGCAGGACTGACTTTATCTGCCCGGCCTCTCTCAGCTGCCAACCTTACCCGAAATCTAGACCCCAGACCTGGTAAGTCGAGATTATCCCTTACCCCGCCCGCCACCTTCCCAGCGGACGAGGCTGGCTACTGCGTGCGCGCGCGTGGCCTGAGGCGCGCGCCGTGAAGTTGGGCTGATTTTGAAACGACCACGCCAATTCGGCCTTTGCCGCTGGGCGTCTAGATGCTGAGGTTCCCAGGGTATAGAGCAGTGTAGCGGGCTCCAGAGTGAGGTGGGAGCAGGAAAGGCCCGGACCCGTGCTCCTGGATCCTCTTTGGCCTTGCGGGCAACAAAGCTGTCTTTTAAAAACCAGCGCGTTCTGTGGGTCTCTAAGGGAAGGGAAGAGGGGGATGGGAGCTAACTCTATCCCTAAGCCGTTTCTAATCACTAAAGTCTCCAACCAAATTTACTCATGGTTTCTACTTGAATGCTATGAAATTAGTATTTAAAGTTAAGATTTGTATGCACTACAGCTTCTCAAATATACGTGCCTCTTGAGGACATTTTGACAATTACCTTGGCCACTAACACCACTCCCTACCCACTGGAAAAAATAAACTTAATTTTGTAGCAGTTGCCTTAGGACACGTCATTTACATGTCACTAGCGTGAAGAGAGAAGGAAGGAAAGAAAAACAACCGTGGCATTTCTCGTTGGAGCTCCTGTGTGCTCTATTATTGAAATGTGAAAGATGGATTTTGGGAGGGGGAGGGGCCGCCAGGGCTCTGGAAGAGGGCTTTTGAAGCACTTTGCCCTGTTGCGCGGGGCTGACCTTTGGCTGACACGGCCACGGAGCGGGCCCTTCGTTAACGAGGATTTGATACATTAGACATTCGAGCTAGGCGTGTAAACCCACGCTCTGAATCCAGATTTCGCTCAAATTAGTGTTCTAGGAAATGATCTTTGTAAGTCTTGAGGCTTAACCAAGTGTCAGGCCGCCGGGCCGATGGCTGCCTGAAAAGGGCAGCGAAGGATACCGGATAAAAGGCACATTCCTAGCTCTTTTAAACAAACAAATAAGCAAGAAACGAAATGCAACAAAAGCACTTTAAATAATTTCTGGAACCCATCAGGCCTTCACTTTGAGGCAATGCTTGTAAACAAGGCTGATCATCTTTTAATAAATTTTGTTAGGAAAAATGCTAACTGCAGGCAATGCCTCAAAGGCAGTGTTAGAGTTACGGCAGTACTTTTGTGTGTGTGTGTGTGTGTGTGTGTGTGTGTGTGCGCGCGCGCGCAGATATAGCTATGTTTTCCATGCTGGCAGGAAATACTAGCTTGTCATTTTATCTGCCAGACAGTGAGGCACACAAGGCTGGGCTAGTCATAGGTTTTTCAAGCTTTTTAAAAGTTGGTCGGTCTCGATTTAATTTGATGAGACTCATCATCCCAAGACACTGGGACCCAGAAGGGAAGGCAGGCTGACCACCTAGTCTCTGAGCTTGCTCGCTGGGGCTGAACAGCGTCGCCTGGGCCTCGCAGGAGAGCCTGCGGTTCCTGCGACGTTGGGACAGGGAAGACACCTTGCTCAGGGGGAGCAGCGACTCCCTTGGTGTTTATTGACCCATTGGGGGAAGGTGTCCTTTTATGAAGTTGCCAGTAAAGCTCTAACTTTTCAAAATGCAGGAGCAGAAAATGATTTTCTTTTCTTTAAAACAAGATCAGCGCCTGCTAACTGCTCTTAAATGTGCTCCCACTGGAGTTCCGACTTCTCTCAGGGTGGAAGGGAGAGAAGGGAGGGAGACCCTTGCTCCTGCTCTCCGTCTGTGGCCCTTCGATGGATAAATTCTTTTAGCTGTTGTCCTGAAGAGGCTCCCTGTTGCTGCACAAGTTTTCTACACCTGAGTGTTGTCTTCCACCTTTAGGTTTTGCTGAGACCACACAAGGATTGTTGTGAGGACCCGAATTTACTATTGGGAAAACAAACAAACAAACAAACAAAAAACCCAACTGTAATAATGTGTTAGGCCACGAATCCTTGCTTACGGAACCTCTGCCATCAGTTCTTTCTATCCTCTGGGAATAGAGAAAAAGATTAATATTATTTAGTTATTTATTTATTTTTATTGTTACCATTCAGATACATATAACATTTATTCTAGGGAAATTGTACTTGTAAAAGATGAATATTAATAGAGAAATGCAACTACTGTCTCTAAGACAGTAAACCAACCTGAAGAACATTACATGTAAGCAGTCCAGGAAATCATTCCAACAATCTAGAAATTCAGACAAGAAAGGGCCCTGGAGAGAGAAGGTCTCAGACCAAATCCTGATAACTGAGTTCCAAGCATGGGCCTATGACTTCCCCAATGTGGTTCCCCAAACCTTAGGACTTGGGCATTAAACACACTTCTGTAACATAGAGGCTTGGTCCCTTGTGAAAATCAAGTATTTCCATCATCTCGAGAACTCTTTCCCTGGGGAGGGTCTAAATTCTGGCCTAAAGGTGAACAGGAAGTGAAGTAGAAACAATAGTTGAAGGGAGGTAGGCAGGGGAAGAAGAGAAGAAAGACTTTGGTTAACTGCGATGAGTTCATTTTACCCCAGTGGTGAACCCCTACAAGCTAGAGACAAGTTGTGACCTCAAGCTACCAGGGCAAGGCAAGAAACAACGCATGCAATTTAGAAGATGAATCCAGTTGAGGTAGAAACAGTGGGTTTATTTGTTCCTAGGTCCACCTCTTTGGAGTTGGTGCAAAACATTGAATTGCCTGTGCAGGCGATGAAGGAAGGAAGCTCTAAACTGTTCACAAGATACTCTGTTTCTCTGGGGCCTCTTTCTCTGCACCCTTGACTAGTCCGGAAGACTGCACGCGATCTAGGGCCCTGAGACTGAGTGCAACCTGGGCTGCCCGCTAATCCCCTGGAGCTGCAGAAGTTGTCACTGTAACTGCGACAGGAGTTTCTTGAGGGCACCGGGGAAAGCCCCTTTCGCCACCCCTGGGGTTTCATCCAACCCTGTCGGGTCGCCCCTCCCCCGCAGCTCGTGTCCAGGCCACCCCCCTCCCCCCGGCCAGCTTGGGATCTGACGCAGTCAGCATGGCGGCTGACGTCAGGGGCTGCTAGCGGCCAGAAGCCAAGCTCGGCCACAGGCGTCCTGCGCAGCATCGTTAATTAGCAGGCACTTAAATGTTGCAAAGAAAGCTCAAGTTATTTAGGCAATAGGTGATATACGTATACTAGTGTGTATGTCTGTTTCTTTGGAAGGAGGAGACAGGAAAGGAAATGGAGAGATAAGAACAAGAAACAGATTAGGTTTCCCAAAGGGCCCTTACAAATTTAGCACCCCTCTCCTCCCTCCAAGTCTTCCCCCAGCCCACCTTTAATAGATGTGAGAAATGCACTTTCTCCCTAGAGTAGGAGGGTTCTCGGTGGGTTTAAGAAGCGCTTGTACGTGTTTGTGTGAAACTGCAACGCGGCAACTTCTCTGTGGATCTAAGGACGAGGGGCTTAATTATCTCTATCAACCGGAGGGGGCAGTTCTTTCTGGAGCTGCATCTGGCTTGATCTCTTCACTTATTCCAGTTTGGTCAGATACGTGTTTGGGATTTGATGGTATTGTTGTTTAATAAACAAGGAAAGATCCATAAGTCCCACCTTCACACGGTGTACACAGATGAAGCTAAAATAAACGGATATGCAATCCTAGCGTCAGCTACGGAACTGTTGATTACATTTCAAAAGTAGCTTTCCTTTTTTTTTTTCATTTGTTTTAAAATGAGTTACAATAGCTAGCTTAAGTTTAGACCATTAGGCGATAACTCCTTTAAAAATCATACTGATTTTTGGTTCTAATACATCCTCAAAATCCTCTGAGGGTCATTGCCGAGTAGACACGGGACAGGGCAGGGTCATAGAAAGGCGAATTGTCTTTGGAACTCTTCTTTGAAACGGAGAAAGTTATCACTCAAAATGGAATTCCACAGGTGATACTAAAATGACATGTTGGAAAAACAGCAAATGAAAATTACAATTAAATTGAAAACCATTCCCGCATTAAGAGATTTTCCTATATCAGGAAACAATCTACAAATTTAAACGACTCCAATAGTATTTTATGTCAAAACCAATTTTCTTGAATGTAGTTACTGAATGAAAACTCATTTAGAATGAGACTGTATATCGAATACAACTTACACCGATCACTGTGTATTATAAGTAAATAGAAGTTCTTGAAATGTAAAATTATCTTTATGATATAAATGTAATGTTTATCTGTCAATACCTCAGGTTTAGTGTTACAGAAATAGGTGAAAACATGCATAAGATGCATAAGTAGTTCAATATATAAACATGGAGAAGAAACACAAGCAGTGGCCTGGAACTTATTTTCATTTGGAATTTTTGGATCACCATAGACTCAGTATTTTTGAATCAGTATTATGATAGTGGTGATTTCATTATGAAATTAGTAATTTATTTTTAACCAATACTCAAATAGTAAACACTAAGCACATATATGTTGATGCCTCAGAGGTGTGTGAAGTTATTTATAAATATGAATAAAACAAGAGCTCATTCATATAGAGGATCACATATTTTTTGTATCTTTTGAAGGGGAAATTTGGGAAGTTTAAGTAATCACACTACTAAATGTACAAAGTTTCATAAGCATGTATCAATGAAAATTTCCTGAAATTTTGTTAAAAGTGTTCAAAGAGATTGCTGAGCAAGAAAACAAAAATGAAAAAGAATCTTCTTTTACAGCAAATGAAATTAACCAAAAATTGAAAGCCTAATTCTTTTCTTTAATGATTGTTACCTATTTTATGACTTGCAACACCAAGATTTTTAGTTACAATTCCAAAAATGAAATTGAAAAATATTTCAGGACAACTGTTTCTAAGCATTCAATAACTTCAGTGCTGTGTTTCTACTTTATATACTAAGTCTTTTATGTCCTATAAATCTTTCCAGAGGGCTTTGCTATTTTTAGTAGAGCAAGCAAAATTTATTGGTCCAAGATATATTCCAGACTTCATATAATACATAACACTTTATCTGGGAAAATGAAGATGATTCACTACATTAAAGAACCTAGCTTATATTATTATGATTCTTGAATCACAAATATTCACAGACTTAAAGAAATAATTGTTGTGCCAAATCTCAAAATCATTATGTATGTTTGTATGTATCTTCAAATAAATACTTTGCACAATTAGGCAACCATCTATAGGGGTTATGCCATTTTTGATGTCCCACTAACAATGATTTCACTTACTGACCTTGTAAAGTTAGTCGTTACTCCTGGTCTTTAGCTTTTTCCTTGTAAACTTGAGTGCCTTGCACAAGCTGCTCCCTAAATGTTTAATTCAGGTCTTAAAGGAGCAGGGATCTCATTTACTCTCGCATATGGATTAAAAAAATATTTAAAGATAGAGTTTTATTTGTGAAAAAATTAATTACTTAACTTACTTGGATATAAATGCAATTGGTAGAACTTCCTGTTATAACACAACATTGTTAAAGTCTTCTCTCAGAATGTTTCAGAAGTATGCATTACATTGAAGGAGCAATGGTACAAAAATAACCTTTTACTGGAGATTTGAATACAAAATGCTTTTCTAATGTTTGTTTACATGAATTAAAGAACATGTTTTCTTAAACCAAGGATAAACATGATTGATATTAAATTCATTTGCATAAAGGCATGTATTTGGTAAAGCATGAATGGTAGGTTCTGGTCATGTGTAAATAGGTATAAAATATGTTTATTATTCAATTGAAGTTTGTACATATCCCATTTTGCAAATAACAGAAGACGAAAGCATTGCAACTTTAATGCATATCTTCATTGCTAGGTCAGTGTGAAGACTAAATATATGGAATATATTGTTCATTCTGTAGGTGCTGCAGCTGCTGCTTATTTCTTAACAGATAACTGAACCTGAACTGATCAACTAATTGAGTAACTGATAAACCAAACAAATGTTAAAGGCACATATGGTCACTGTTATAGTGACTCTGGCATTTCGAAACTAAATTCCAAATATGTCTTTTTTTCCCCCCAGATATAATGGGAAGAAACAAATGTCATTATAAAACATATAAACTAAAATGTGACATTTTTCATCAAAATATTAAAATTTGGTTGGGAAATTTTTGACCCTTTCTTTCTTTTTGGCAGCTACTGAGTGTCGCATGCTCTTGTAGATAAGTAAAAAGTATGTTACTCCAGCTTTCTTCCCCTCTCCTTTGTTCACTCCGGTCCTCTCTCACTTCCTTCTCACCTCCTCCTTCTCTTTTCCTCAGCCTTGTTCTGAAATCTTAAGCAACACAACATTTTCCAGACACCTTTCTCAAGAAGGCAGCAGTGGTGTGGTGAGCTTGCTGCTTCTTCGCCAGTTCTTTGTTTCATGGCATTTGTACAAATGCCCATCAGCAGCCGACCAGCCTGAGCTCCCTTGGCTGGGCTTTGGCTCTGTGAGTGCTGAGATCTGGGACTGTTCTGAGCTTTTCAGCTCCCAGGATGTCTATTTTTATGGTTGCAGTGAGCTGAAATTAGCAGGGACCAAGTTATGACAACTCCAATGAAATATTTGAAAAAGGACAAGTCACCAAGATACTTACAGTTTGCAGAAATTCTTTCTTCTATTACTTTTTTGATCTAAATACAGATTCGGTTGTCACCAATAATCATATTTTCTTTGCTTTTTTATGGCTCATTTACTCATTCTATTCTTTTTAAAAATCATTTACTATAATAGTTTTAGCTTATTGACTGATTTTTCATGAGCATTTGATCTATTCTGAAATAGTAAAGCATGGTTTTCCTTTTCCTGCAGCTGCTTTGATTCCCTGACAGTATTTTCCAAGGAAATTGCTTGTCCTTCTTGCTACATCTAATAGTCACTCCATGAGATCATGGAAGAATTAATATACTATGAAACTAGCTCTGTTTTAAATTTTCTAAAACACTAGCATTAATCTGTAATTAATAAAAGAAGTAGAAATAATTGGGTCAGTGTACATATGACTCAGATTTCTGTCTCCTGTTTCTTCATTTGGATCAGTTGTGAGGTGGGGTGACCCAAAGCAGTTTGGTTAGTAGTTGCTTCTGTCTAGCAGGGATTGCAAAGTGGACTTGAGGACTTGTATATGTCCTGTGCATGTGTTGTTATTACATGTGCTTCTTATTCTCTTAATTAATAATTCATTCCAGACAATTTTCTACATACACAAAAATAGAATAATATAATAAACCGCAATCACCTAAAATGACAAATTCAAAATTTGTTAACTCATGGTCACCCTGATTTTGTTTATGTTCCCATAAACTCTTCTCCTTTAAGATTATCTTCAAGCCTAACCCAAGCACAATATCATCTAGTATAACATATACAGTATTTAATTGATATCTAGTTAATATTTGTTACAGAGCAGAGTCATTTTTCAAAGGCAGATGATATATTTCTTGGAAACACTGTCCTGTCTGTGTTTCAGATCATTATTCTCAGGGCTTTTAACAGAGAGCTGCTTCTAATACCAGAGCCTTTATTAGCCACTGGAATCAAGAAGCTCTATGGTTCTCAAGAGGAAAAGAATAACTCAGTTGATTATCATCATAATCAATGAAAATGGAAGCTTTAAGTGGAGAATCTCACAATTCCCAGGGTCCAGTCATTATAAAGAAATCAGAATAATTTACTCAGAAGTTCCTGAGATTGAGAAGTGATGACTAAGAATTTCTTTTTTAAAGAAGTCAGATGAACTTGTACCAACATAGAAAGAACTATTGTGCTTGAAAAATGGTCCCTAAAAAACACTGTGTTTCAGATTCAAACCACCTGAGGCAAACTTTCTTATCAATACAATAACAAATATGAGTTTATATGATTTCAATGTGATGTGTCCTTATCTCTCTAAACTATAAGGAGCCATATTTTGTGACTGTGTTTTGAAAGGAGCGTACTAGGCTTTTACACTCTGTGCTGAAATTATATGATATCTGGAATTTGCATTAAGTAGTCCAGGATGAAGGACAGTGATGGACTGGAAAGTAGGATATGGAGGATATGTGAGGATATGGTGATTCATGACAGCATTCTACTTCCGCTCCTATTTGAATTTTTAAATAAAATCATTAAACATCACATTAAAAAATTAATCAAAGTATCATCAATTTCTCTCCAGAACTCAAAAGGCCAGATAAAAATATTTGGACTTTAAAATGAAGAATGTAGATGTTGTTTTCTTCTGAAACAACGCATTTGTTCTCCTGACAAGCCTATGGGCCCCTCTTATCTCTCTCAACTTTGAGTTTCACATGTAAAAAAATATGGCCTCTGATTTCAATAAGGGATGTGATTTTTTCAGAAACTTTTAAGTAATATACAAATATTGATTCTTAATACTTTATAACAAAATATTCCTTAATAGTTTAAAAGTGCAATTACTTGAATGTTTGCTATGTAATTATTCTGGCATCAATGGAAAGATATAGTCATTACATGCCATGTGTAGTTTCATGAATTGTATGATGGAATCTAAGCAGGTAGCAAAAATTATGATAGAAAGAGACTTTAAAAAAGGATTATTTCTATAGCATGACACTTGGTTGTCTGTTTTCCTGGTGAGAGTAATAGGCTTTTAAAATTCTTAATTTTTTTCCCCTGTAATTTAGGAAAGGGTCTTCAGGGTATTCAAGTTCTCACTACTAGATTGGACTCATAGTGATCCACTTGTTTACAGCCTCCCAAGAGCTGGGATTACAGGCCCCTGCTACCATGTCCAGTCTCAATTGCTGTCTCAGTGCACCCCAGGGGCGAGGTCGGCAGGGCAGGCCCGGAAAACCCCTGGCCCCTGCACCTGCTTGCAGGCACTTTAATCTGCTGAGCTATTTGGCTGGCTTTGAAGTTCTAAATTAATTTCTTCTTAATTATTTCTTTCTTCGTAACCATCTGTCTTTCAGATTTTATTTTGGGACCTTTCCTGCTGGACTTTGAAAACACATTAGTGGGGCCGGGGAGATGGCTCAGTGGAATAAGTGCTTCCCTGGCAAGTGCAAGGACCTAAGTTCAATCCCCGGTTCCACCAAAAAGCAAAAACAACAACAACAAGAAAAACCACATTAGTGTGCTGAGTTATACTCCATTATGGAATTTAGGTTTAATTCAGGATTTTTATAATTTTTCTGTGTAGTTCTAGGGATGGAGTCTAAGGCCTTGTGCATGCTAGGCAAGCACTCTACCACTGAGCTACATCCCTTCCTTTCAGAC
>NDGN011485297.1:0-16447 GCA_002564285.1 Tympanoctomys barrerae
TCCACTTCTTTCTGCTGCAGCCGTTGGAGTTGAACCCTTTGTGTCACTCTGGCAAGATGTTCTCCTCCTGAATCAGCTGGGTGGGTCAGTCTAGCCTCTAGCCTCTTTGCAGGGAGTTCGGCTGAAGGGTTCAGCGCCGGGCCTGTGCTCTGGGTCTATTCAGGATCTGACGGGCCCTGGGTCATCTCACTCACTCGCCGGGCCTGCGCTCTGGGTCTATTCTAATAGATTTTTTTTTTTTTTTCAGAACCGGGGATTGAACTCAGGCCCCTGTGCTTGCCAAGGAAGCACTTATTCCATTGAGCCATCTCCCCGGTCCCTGTAATAGATTTTTTAAAAAAAGTTAGACATTCACTATATTTTTGGATTGCATCTCATGTAACTGTAGAAAGCACAAGGTGATCACAGTGACATCAGGCCAATGCTGGGGACAGGAGGAGGTGACCACACTGAAGAAGAGGCTGTGGATGGTCACTGTCTGGGTCTGTGAAGGTTTCACGTGGGGGACAGTCACCAGGCTCCCCCTTTACAGACCGCCAACCCATCATGGTCCATAGGAGCTCAAGACCTGGTGTGTGGCTGGCTGCACCTGTCACGCTCACACTCTTGCTGCTGTGAAGGGCCGGGACTCGTCCAGCCTCCTGCTTTCCACGAGTCACGGGCCTGGAGCTGGTGTGTAGGCTTCTACCACAACCTGGTGAATAGCGTCCTTACATTTTTACGGAGGAAGGGGTTTATTGCTGCAAAGCTCACCGGTTTGTCTATTCATCGGTTTCTTTTCTCATCAAATCTTGATTGTGTGTCTGTTGCATTCTAAGGGTTGTGTGGGGTCCTGCACACATGATGATTTGCAAAAGTAGCCTAGCTGGTATCTGGTAGAGGCAGACAACATTAAATAAGTACGAGGAATAAGATTTGTGCCTACAGGTGAGAAGTGGATTTCTGGACAACCAGAGAGGGGCCGATCCCTGGAGGTGGCCTTGGGGTGGCATTATCCTGCTGTGATGAGTGGGCTGGCACTCCCGGGGTGCCAGGAGTGGCTGGTGGCTGAGGGATGTGGAGGGGTGTCAGGCCAGGAGCAGAGTGCTTGGCAGGCGGCTGCGATCTAGGCTTGGGTGCTTTCTGGGGTCCAAATGCAGAGTGGCATGGCCAGTGGACAGGCTGCCCGAGGACAGGAGGTGAGGGAACTCTGAGGGGTTCAGGGCTTCCCTGCAGCTGGCTCAGGCAAGGCTGTGGGACCACGCGGCAGGACAGACGGTGCCCCCTTGAGGGAGCCCTCCTGCAGACTGGCAGCCCCAGGGTGGAGTGGGGGGGTCTGCGCGCGTGGGCAGGGTTTTCAGGGAGCTTTGGCACCTGGAAGACCTGGCCAGACTGCAGGGTTTAGGCCTACAGCTCAGTCATGGTGCAGACAAGAGGAGCCGGGGGCCGGGTTCAGGCAGCTGGGCGTGGGTGACACGGTGGTGGCCATGAGCCTGGAAAGCTGCCGGCAGTAGCCAGGGTGCTAGGGGCAGGGAGTGGAGGCTGGTGCGCTGCCCATGGCCTGGCCAGTGCCACCCCGAGAGCCAGGGTTGGCAGTGCTGGGCGGGAGACAAGGCCCTGGTTGCTGTCCCAGGCTGCCAGGTGGAGTTGGGCCAGCCTGGGCAAAGCCTCCCTGGGTCTTAGACTTAGCAGACCGCCAAAGCAGGGAGGAGTTGGGTCCAAGGAGGCAGCTGGGGGGCGGAGTGGGGGTGCGCAGGTCTGGAAGGGGCTGGACTAGAGCTGTAGAGTGAGTCTCTGTTGACCGAGGACCCAGGCCGTGCCACCTTTCACCCTCCACGCACTTGCAGAGAGGATTGGGTGCTGCAGCAGGAAGCCCGAACCACCTCAGAGGGCAGGCGGGCCCGCTTTGGGCGGTGATTCCCTTCCACAGCGGGGCTTCCAGGGGAGGTGGCCGACCCCATTGCACGGTGGGGGTATCGGAGAGGTGCGTGGATTGGTCACCAAGGACCTGACACGGCCAGCAGTGCCACGTGTGCTCCAGCCATCCCCAGGCATGCCACTGTTTCACTCGAGCTGTCACGGTGCAGTGTGGTGGCCAGTTTAGCTGACTGTGGAGAAAGTGGTGACACATTGACAGTGCCTCACCCCATGTCTGGTCATAGAAGGAAACTAGACGCGGCCCAGCAGGAGCTGGACACCATCAGGAGAGCCATTTCGCTGTGTTTTGGAGAGCTGTTCTGATCTTTGGTACTGGGACTGAAGCCACGGCCTTTGCACTGAGCTGCATCCCCAGCCAGTTTTTATTTTTTAAGTTGAGTCAGGGTCTAACTAAGTTGCTAAATGGCCCGGGCTGGCCTCCACCTTGTGATCTTCCCACTTCAGTCTCTCAGTGCTGGACTGGAAGCTCTGGGGCAGGGCTGGGCCCCTTTGCCACGTCTGTCCCACGGGTCTCCTGGGGATTCCGAGCAGCTGTTCCTCATGGGGGCTTCGAGAGGCTGCAGCAGATTAAAACCACCAGTCATGGAGAGAGGACGAAGCCCAGGGAGATCTAGAAAGGAAGGGTGGGGCCACTAACACGGGGCCACTAGAGGGCCTTAGGAGCTGGGATCCATGCATGGCTGCTCGGGCCCTGAGACGTGGATACGAGGAGGAGGAGGAGGAGGAGGAGGAGGAGGAGGAGGGAGCGAGCCTGTGGCCTCGCTGGGCCTCTGACCTCCCGGCACCTGACACCTGCAGATGCCCTGCGCAAGGGCTGCAGTAGAGCAGCTCCCTTCCCTGCTCTCCCTCCCCTCTCTGCCCCCGTGTACCTCTGTCTCCCAGTCCCTCTGTGTCTCTGTCTTGGTCAGCACCACAGCAGCCCTCGTGAAACAGGAGCCACTGAAACGAAGCCGCACCATACATGCACCTAGGGACCTGACAGGAACAGGGCCTGGGGGAGCGGCCAGCTGGCTGGGCACCAGCGAGGATCCCTGGTGACGTGACAGGAGCTGTAACCAGAGCGCCTCAGTGGCACTGGCTGAGCCGGTGCCCTGCCTGCGCTGTGTGCTCACAGGGAAAGCTGAGCCGGGGCCACCTGGCTGTCCCACGGGAGGGCTGGGGTCAGGCGCGTCTGTGCCTTATGCCAGGAAGTCACGGGCGAAATGAAGGGAGTCTTTATGTCTCTGTCTCACTTGGCCTGGTGATTGCATTTCCAGAGACTGAGTTTCAGGATAGCTCCTTTCATAACTACCGGATTTTCGTAGTGGAGCAGTAGCAGTCACACGCTGCAGCGCATTTGGCCGCTGACGGTGCTCCCTCAGGACTCTCCCTCCCTCTCTATCTCTCTCCTTGTGTTTTGAGACAGAGTCTTGCTCTGTAATGCGGGCTGGCCTCGAATTTGTGGCTCTCCTCCTACAGCAGCCCCCAGCTGCTGGGGTTACAGGCATGCACCCCCACACCCAGCTGGAATTCTCTCTCCTGGTGACAGGTAGTGAGTCCATGCTGATGCTGACACGATGCCAGTGTTGCCTGTGACACTGCACAGGCCACGCCCCTGTCGTGTTTTGCCGCTCCCCCAGGCCACAGCACCAGCGTGGAGACCCTGGTGACTCGGGCACTTAGTGAGTGCCAGTGGCACTTCCACTAGGCACAGGCCCTTCACTCAGTACCTCACTGAACAGAGACTGCAGAAAAAAACCTACTCAGGGAAGGAACCCGCCTATGGTAGGTGGCGTTTACGCCAGTACAACCACTGTGGAAATCAGCGGAAATTCCTCAAAAAATGACAACTAGGAAGTCCCTTTGGCCCGGCGAAAGAGCTAAAGACATCACTCTGCAGCAATCCGTGCGTGCTCATGTCTACAGCAGCACAGCTTGGAGCGGCTGTCTTAGTGCCTTTGCTAGTGGCTGAAATAAAGTATCTGACACCCAAAGCTAAGGGCGCAAAGGAAAGGTTTATTTGGTTCACAGTCCATAGAGGTTTCAGTTGCCTGGCTCCAAGGCATGGTGGCGCATGCAGAAGGCGACAGTTCATGGTGGTGGAAGATAGAAATGAGGGAGAGAGAGAGAGAGAGAGAGAGAGAGAGAGAGAGAGAGAGAGGCTAACCTAGGCTGGATATAGCATTCACACAATTAAACCAAGCCAGAACTGTGCCGAACCAATCAGTGGGGTGATTTACTAATCACAGCTCTTTGATCCCACATTACACACCCTAGATTCAGCCATTTCTGATAAAGGCCCTGCTATGACCACATGAGCCTTTGGGGGACATCTAGACACAAACTGTAACGTCCCACCTGGCTGCTTGAAGACCTGTACGCATCTCACTACACGAAAGGCATTCAGCCCATCTCTAAGAGTTGCCAAAGTCCTAAGAGTCTAGCATTGCTGCAGAGTCCAAGTCCCAAGTCTCCTCCTGAGATTTACTCTGCACAAATAAGAGTGAAATGATTCCAACATTCAATGCCACAAGACAGACACTTCCATCCTAAACACTACAGATGTGGATACAAAGGAAAGGGACCAAAGCAAGCCCAAGATCCGGTAGGGCAAGCTCTGAGTTCTGCGGCTCCATGCGCAGCATGGAGGCAACCTGTGGCAAGATGTGAACTCCAAAGGGCGTGGGTGGCACTGCCCCTGGGGCCCTTCTCACGGCGATAGCGCCCATGGCTTCTCTTTTGGGCCTGCTCTTCTCTTTCCTCACGTTTCCTCAGATGATCCATGTTTCTGGATTTTCCAAACTTCTGGGGCCTCCACTGCTCCTCTGGCCTCATGCTCACAGCTTCATGCACTACCCTCAGGGGCTCACTGCCTGGCCTCTCAGGCCTTTTGAAATTGGGGTGGAAGGCTTTCTGACCCTACAGCTCTTGCATTCTGCATGCACCTAAAACCAGTGCCACGTGGATGATGCCAAGGTCTGCTGCCAGCTGGAGCAGTAGCCAGGCTTTCCTCTCTCTTGACTGTAGGAGTCAAGTGCCTAGAGCACTAGGTACTTTGAATCCGATTCTGAGGGACAATGCCCTAGCCCACTGCCATTCTGGAACATGGTGCTCTGGGGCCCTCTTCTCAAAGGAAAGTCTTTTATTTCTGCAGTTTTGAGGCTGCGGAGTGGAGATTTCCTGCTCCTTATGATGCTCTCAGACCACCTCTTCTATTCTTCTCAGAAATCACGATCTCCAAGATCTCCCCTGCTTTATCTTTGCAGTCCATAGCTTTACTAGAGCTTCCTTTTTGGCCAAACTCAGAGTGTTTTGAAGTATCCTGCTGGGTTCTTTACTCTTGATTTTGAACACGAATCTGGCTAAAACCCCCAACAGTATCCATGCCGCTGCCTCAACAGTAGACTGCCTTGAATTGTTTTTCTGCCAGATTAATTAGTCCACCATGATTAATATCAGTCTCTAGAAACAAGTAAACTGCAGACAATCTTTTTGCCAAGCCATAACGCATCATCTGGAGTCCATCTGCCTATCATTCCTTTTTTCCAGCAGGAACCTGCTGGGCCTGGTCTTTGCCAGCAGATTTCCTCTCACCCTCCGGCCTTCTGAGCTCTGAGCAGAGTCTCCCACACAGAGCAGCCTGTGCGCTGCAGCTGTACTGTTCAGCCAGCATCTCCGAACCTCTCTAGTCTCTTCCCATAAGCTGTCCCCAAAGTCTTCCAGACCACAGGGTGAGGTAGTCACAGCAATGACCCCTTGTTTGGAACCAACTTCTGACTTCTGTCTTAGTTATTTTTCACCTTTTTCTGGGACAAAATACCCAACACCCACAAATTAAGCGCAGAAAGGCTTTAGTGCACAGTTTGTAGAGGTTTCAGTCCATAATCAGCTGGCTTCAAGGCAGGCTGGCACATGGCAGCAGAAAACAGCAGAGTAACAAGCAAGGGATGAGGCCTCCTGCCCCTTGTATCACACGCAGGCTGCCCACCCTAGGGTGGGTGCGGCACACTCTTAGCCCGGCATCGGACTCTGAGTCGGTCACAAGCTCTGGATTCGCCCACTGCTGAAAAGCCCACCCCCCAGGCTTTGGGAGGACGTCTGGATACAAGCCATCAGTGACAGCTAATCTTGTGTCCACGAACAGACAATTGGACAGAGAAAATCATTTGCACACAGTGAGCACTACTGCGCCATCAGAAAGGATGAACTTGAGTCATCTGTGGAAACCGGATGCACCTGAGACTCTAATGTCACGGGAAGGGAATCAGACGCTCGGCTTAGATGTTTCTCTTGTGTGAGAACACAAAGTATAAAGAGCAGCACGCAGACAGGTAACAGGAGGCCGAGAGCATGCAGAAGGGAAGGGGGTCAAGAGACGGGAGGGGAGGGTGGGAGGGGGATGAAGAGGAGGACGCGTTCTGCTGGCTCCCGAGGGCCTCTGCGCCGCCGGATGCAGCCTTCGTGTGCCGCCAACATGCACTCGCTAGAAAAGGCAGAGCTATGTTAGGAGCCTGCAGAGGCCACAGAGGGAACGGACCCTCGCCTGGACAGGCCACCTCTCCGCTGCGGGGCACGCGGGGGCTGGTGTAGGGCAACGTGCTGCCTGCACACACCTGTGTAAACGATGCAGCCTGCTTGCCAGCGACACGCGTTGTGAAGGAGTGCAGCGGGGCTGGGGAGAAGCGCCCATCACGAGGCAGCGTGGAGACTGCGCCTCAGGCAGTCGGGGTAGTAGCCACAGAGGTGTGTCCTTGGAGCAGAGATTTAATGATGAATAGGAGCAAAGGAAGGCGTGACATGAGGCTCGGGAGGGGAGGGGCCCCAGCCCAGGGCAGAGCTGTGCAAAGGTCCTGAGGGAGTGGCCAGCGAGCCCCCGGACAGCTCCAGGGAGAGGACTGCGGGGCTTGCAGTGACCGGGGAAGGGCTTTTGTTTATTATTATTATGCTTCATTTTAAAAGATATTTTATTTCTGGAATAAGAGAGGAGTTTCCTGTTGTCTCCCTCAGCCGTGGAGCGCCTGTGTGAGCGTGCTCCCCTCTGGCCATCACGGCTCCGTCAGTATTGTCTTCACTTTCTCCTGGCGCCCTGGGCACACGGTTAGCAGGCTGAGCCATTGGGTGCAGGCTGAGCAGGCTCTGGAGGCCGGAGGTTGGGTTGGGTGCCACAAATGATGGGTGTCTCGGTGCTGACCGAGCCCCTGCTTTCTATTAGGGACCCAGTCCTGCGAGGACCACAGACACCGTCCCTGCAGGCACAGCCCCTGCGGTTTTCCTGCTCACAGCTGCCATCTCAGTGTTACCACGGCCGTACACTTACACACGATTCCTTGAGGGATCGTGCACACCACAGCACTCCCCGACAGAGGTCAGCTGAGGTTTGCTCTGTGTTTCCTTGCTCTGGGGTCTGACAAGCGTGTAATGCCATAAGCCCACTTTACAGCATCAGATGGCTGAGCGTCCCTGCCCTGAGGTCCTCTGCCCCTGCCCAGGCACCTACGATGTCTTCACTGTTTCCGGTGGTCTTTCTCAGGGAGTCGCGGCATGGAACTGCACGGTGTGTAGCCTTTCCAGCCGGCCTCTTCCAGTCAGCTCGGCATCTTCTCATGGTTTCATGGGATGTTGTTTTCCAATCTTGAATGGTACGTGTAATGTGCTGCTGTTTATTTATAGCAGCTCAGGAAGCATGAGCCGCTGGCTCCCAGCTGCTGGCAGTTCTGAGCGAGGCTGCTGCGGCATCTGTGCGTGGGTTTTCATGTGGATGTGGGTCTCTACATCATTTAGATGAATCCCGAGGGCTGAGAAGCTTCCCGGGGCCCTCAGCGGGGTGCACACTGTTGCGTTTCTCCCAGCAGTGCTCCACGGTCCCATCAGCCCTCAGGGTTGCTGGTGGTCTGGAGTTCTGTTGCTGTCATTGGTGTCCACGGTACCTCCTGCATTACCTGCGTCTCCCTGATGATACTTGATCCGCAGCATCTTTCCTATGCTTGCGTGGCACTGTGGATCGGATAAGTGTCCTCACAGACTTGGGCCCCTGCTTGGGGTGCCCCTGGGAGGCAGCCTGGCGGGAGGAAGTTAGTTCCCTGGAGTGGAGCTCTTAAAAGGGACATGGGAACTCCACCCCTTCCTCTGCCTTTTTGCTTCCTGGCTGACATGAGGTGAGTGGCTTCCTCTTCTTGCAGCAGTGCCAAAAGCAGCCGTGGATGAACACCTCTGAAAACGTGAGCCAAAACAAACCTCTTTTATTCTGAAGCTCTGATTCTTCTCAGTAATTTATTATGGTAACAGAAAGGTGACTATTACTGAAAGTCTTCTAGAAGAGCAGACTCAATATCAAATGCACGTATGCTTAACAAGGGGTTTGCGAAGTAGGCGTCCAGGATCCAATCAGGGACTCCCAGTGGCCGCCTGCCAGACCTGAGGCTGAGGAGTGCACGGCCTCTGTGCGCTGGCGAGAGGGAGGATCCAGTAGTAGTCAGAGGTTGAGGCCTGGCTGGAGCTTGCTGCAATTATCCGTCTGAGTCTTCTTTGAAGCCAGAGTCTGAGCAGAAGGTGAAGAGGCTGTGCTAGAGACTGAAGGACCCAGAGACCAGTGTCCAAAAGCCACAGGGAAGACCAGAGCGCCTCCAGAAAGAGAGAAACACTTCCTTCTTTTTTCCCTTTTCATTCTCTCCAGGCTACAAGCCTATTGGCTGGTGCTCCTACATCCAGGGTGGGTCTTCTCCCTCCATTTTTGTAGTTTGCTGGCCTACATGTCAGTCATCCAGAGACGCATCTGGAGTTTTGCACTCCAGGAGTCAGCTCTTCAAGACAACTGAGAGGGGACAGTTAATAATCACAATAACATACATGGTGTACATATATGTTCTTTCGCAAGTTGTCCCTTGGCCCATTTTAAAATTGGATTGTTTATTGATTGTGGAGTTTTGAGACTTCTTAGTATATGTGGGCTATGAGTCTGCTTAAAAGTGCGTTCTGCAAATATTTTCTCTGGGTCTGTATCTTGTTTTCTTTAATAGGAAGTTTAGTTTCTTTTTTTCTTTCCTTTTTTTTTTTTTTTGGTGGAACTGGGGATTGAACTCAGGCCTTTGCACTTACTAGGCAAGCGCTTATTCTTCTGAGCCATCTCCCAGGCCTAAGTCTGTATCTTATCTCCTGGTTTTCTCAGACTGTGGCCTTTCCTCAGAGGGAAGCAGGAAACTTTGGTGGAGTTGGGGCAGAGGAAGGGTGTGACGCAGGCTGTAAGCAAGCAGCGAGCTGTGTGGGCTCCAGGAACAGGAGCGTACCGGCTTCCTGTGTCCTCGGAGCGCCCTTGTGACTCAAGGCACTCAGGCTGCCTGAGCGGTCCCTGCAGAATGCATCCCCCAAGTCCAGAGCACAGCGTGCCTTTGTCACTGTGTGCTCCTGCCAGTCACAGGTTACACTGCTGGTGTGTAGAGTTTCGGGCAACAGTGACCTTCTCGTCACCTCCCACTGGCCCTGAGCACCAGGCTTTTCCTGCCACCTGCCTGCAAGGTTGTGGGTCTCGCCTGGCTTCCTCTCCAGCAGGGCCCACCTGCTGTGTCTAGCCG
The DNA here is from genome assembly GCA_002564285.1 of Tympanoctomys barrerae. Lineage (NCBI taxonomy): Eukaryota > Metazoa > Chordata > Mammalia > Rodentia > Octodontidae > Tympanoctomys > Tympanoctomys barrerae. The sequence goes on from NDGN011485297.1 coordinate 9,465, forward strand.
TGTGCTCCCTTTTCAGGCTGGGGACCTTCCTTCGTGTGCCCGCTCCTTGCCACATGCACTGGGCTCGGCCTGCCCTCCGGGCCTGCAGCAGCTGTGCTATGGCAGGACCTTCCTCTGGTCCCGTGCGGTCCTCTCCTCACTCCGGGCTTCATGTGCCTGAGATGCAGCTTCTTGGCCAGTCTAATGGTGGAGAAGGCTCCTGGCCACAGGGCGGCTGTGTGTGAGGCGGAGGCCAGAGTGGTGCCCGAGTGGCTGGGCACTGTGGGCAGAGTGGGTGTGGCTGGGCTGAGCAGGCAGCAACACCGGGGCAGGTCTGAGAACACGAGTTTTTCTTTTTCCTTCTCTCTGTCTTAGATGTACTGCCCCCTGCCCCCAGCCCCGCTGTTTTGGCAGCACGGGGGATTGAGTGCGGGGAAGGCACTAGCTGCATACCTCGCCCTTTCTTATTTTATTGGATAGGGTCTTGCTAAGTGCAGTGGCCCAGGCTGAACTCAAACTTTCCATCCTCCTGCCTCAGCCTCTCCCACTAGGATGCTGGGTCTAGGGTGTTCCTGGCTTGAGAACACAAGTTTAACTGTGGAGCATCACCAGGAATCCTGGGGTGAGGCGTATACCTCCTCCTGCCCGTGACAGGTTCTGAGCCAGGAAGTGCGCGTGCTTGTTGGGCAGACTGCAGGCGGTCAGGCCGGCCAGCCCTGCGCATACCCGGTGTATGCAGCTGGACCCCGCTGGGCAGACTGCCGCACGGCTGCCTATGCAGGGGGAGAAGCGTCACCAGCCGTCTGAGCACACGTCAGCAGGAGTGGAAACGGAGGCCCAGGCCTGGCAACAGCAGGGGTGGAGCCGAAGACCAAAGCACGGGTGGGCTGCGCAGCCCTGCAGTGAGCACTCGCCCAGCACACGCTGGCAGGTGCGGAGTGGCTGAAGAGCACTTGGGTGTCGCACGCATTCCATCCCAGCAAAGAAAGATGTCACACAAAAGTGAGCAATTGCTGGTCCAGAGCCACGCATGCCGAGGCATTGTGTCCGGCCTGTAGGCGCTAGGTCACAGGTGTGAGGCTGAGCCACAGACGGTGTCCACGTGGGCAGGCAGAAGTACCACAGCTCCCCGGCCACACAGCCCTGTGCGTGTGGCTCTGCATCGGCAGTGCCCTTGGTTTTCCTGTGACAAGGACTGGTGCCTTGGAAGAGGGTGGCACTGGCCCTGGGCATGGCTGCCCGCCTGGTGTCGCACCACCAGAGGCAGCCAGCCCAGGCCTGGCCAGGATACCTGCTCCTACGCAGGCTGCTCTATCTGGACAGCAGCTGTGCAGATGTCTGTGTTTATCTGACGGAACTGGGAGAGCTAAACGCGACTCATCGAGACACTTATTCTAGGTTATGTGGTGACTGTCTGGTCCTTTACTGTTTTTTGCCCATTTTTGGCCATGGCCTGAATTTGGGAGCGTCACTGCTGGTCCCGAAGGACTCCATATACTTTTGGTTGTGGGAACTCGGCCTTGAGGGCCGTGTGGGTCAGCTTGGTCCGAGTCTGGAGACTCAGTACTTCTGTGTTTGTGACCGCCCTTTGTGACTTGGTCAGTTCCGGACCACGTCATGGAAAACACTGTTTTGCCCTGGGTGACTGTGGCATCCCATCCAGGAGCTGGCTTTGAGACATGCTGTGGAGAGAAAGCGGCAGACGTATATGCATTATTAAAGGTTCAGATCTCTTCCAGTGAGGTACCTACTTGTTTACGAGGGTACACACTTTTGCGAAGCCCTTTACTTACTTGGTATTTGGTAACCTGCTCCTCCACGTTCCTGCTGGTGGCTTTGTTTGCAGTGGGTGTGGGGGGGACTGTCCAGCCTGGGGGGCTTCAGCTCCCCACGTCGCACTGCGGCCCGCAGGGTGGGCAAGTGTGCCAGGCCTCAGTGGCTGCTGCCTTGCGCTGGTGCTGGACACTCGGGGCGCTCGTGGGGTCCCGACCCAGCAGCGCATCCCAGCCCGATGGTGCCATCTGCCCCACAGACCTGACATGCTGCAGCTGGGCTCAGGCGGGGACGAACACCGGCTGGGGAGGTGTCGCGGTCGCCTCCCTGTCCAAGGTATGGTGCAGACCTCCAAGGCACGAGTGCACAGTGAGGGGCGCAACTTCTTGTCCCACGCCGGGCCTCTTCTGTGCCCTGGTGCCTGATGACAGCGCTGGATATCCTTGCAGCTGCTAGTGTGACACCCCGCTTCCCTGGGTGTGGGGCTTGGCAGTGCCTGCTCTCCCTCAGGCTGGCCATGGCGGCTGGCTTCCTGGGTGAGGCGGGTCACTGTTGCCTGACACACTGTCTCCCATCTCCAACTTTGACTGTGCTCTCTTCAGCTGCCACCAAAAGTGCTCCACGCTGTCAGCCAGCTCCCTGAGCAGAGGGGGGCTGATGAAAAGACAGGTGGCAGACGTGTGGCTGCCTGGGCAACCCTCACCCTTCCCTCACTGCTGGCTGTCAGGATGGTGCCTGCTCGGCTGGCCTGCAGACACCTGTGCTGTGAATCATTGAGCAGCCTGCTTGTGAGCAGCGGTGTGATGCTCCTGGACAGCCACAGTGGGGTTGGCAAGATCAGGGTCGCTGGTGAGTGGCCTTGGAGGTGGCTCCCAGGCAGAGGGTGGGAGAGAGGCACATCCTTATCTGTAGGCCACTCGTGTCCCCTCTGCATGTGAAAGGACCACACTCCCGCCCGCACTTACTCCAGCACTTACTCCACGAAGGACTTTAGGGACCTAGGTGGGCTGGGTATGTGGCCCCAGGCGGTGTCCTTTCCACTGCTCAACATGCCGTGCGGATGGGAGCCACCAGAGGGCGGTGGTGAGCCAAGTCCTCCCCAGGCTGGGCTCCTACAGGCACTTGGGGAGGCCTGGATCTTCTCTGGCCAGTGTTGAGGCTGCAGGTGGCAAAGACCCCGCACCTGCCGCGCTGCGGTTGGAGCATGGCTTGCTCTCCAACGGGAAGCACCAATGTGCTGCACAGCACGCGCGTCTGCACAGGACACTGGTTCCGAGTCCACTCTTGCTGTCCTTCACGGGCAGTTTGTCCTCAGGCCCTCAGCGCTCTCCAGGTCTGCACGGCCAAGGCTGTGGCCTCCATTGGCACAGAGTGGTAACTGGGGTAGCGGCCGTGTGGCCTAAAGCAGCTGGCCAAGTGCAAAGGCGGAGCGGGAAGCCTGGAATCTGAGCAGACTGCGGAGGTTGCTCAGGCCGGACACCCATCACTGCACATGAAGCCCGAAAGCCCAACTTGTAAGGAAAATCCTGATGGCTCCGAGACCGCCTGTGGCATGGTCTGACTGGCCTTTGAAAGAAAGCCTGCAGTTTTCCTTGGAGTGAGAAATCCAGGCAGCAGTGCGGGAAGAGTGACCTGGGCGGCGGGGCTTGGGGCCCTTCTGGAGGCGCCCACAGGCCCTGCCCTGCGTGTGCAAGACTCGCCTGCAGGGAGCGGCCACCAGCATGCTTCAGCATGGCTCTCGGTGACGTTGGCTTTCATCTCTCAGCTGGATAATTGCCAGGCTAGGGCAAAAGTGTCTGTCTGTGCAGGAGACCGCCGGCTCCTGAGTGCGCCTGCCCCTCTGCCGTCTCACAGCCTCCGCCTTGCCAGCAGCGCTGGTGCTGGCTGTGGCAGTGACTTGCTCAGGCCGTGGCGCACCTGTCCCACTGCCCGTGCGGAGCTTCTCTAGGAGGTGCGAGGGGGCTTTGGCCTTTCGGTTCTGTGCCACAGTGTTAAGGTTTGTGTGTAAAGCCTCCTGCAGTCACGGGGCCCGGTTCTAGAGTTTGTGATTAATTCAGGGCGCAGGGCTGGGATCAGGTGTGAGTGCTGCACCTGCCCTGGGGCAGACAGCCTGAAGGCAACGGAGGGAAGGAGAGAAGCGGCCTCACCACTGTCGTGCTGCCCTTCCCTTTTGCGTTTTGCTGTTTTCCGCCACCATGAACTGCTGCCCTCTGCCCTCTGCCACTCTGCCTTGCAGCCAGCTGAGTATGGACTGAAACCACAAACTGTGAGCTAAATAAACCTTTCCTTCCATAATTTTGGGTTTAGGGTATTTTTTCCCCCAATGAGGAAAAAGTAGCTGAGATGCACAGCATTCCAGGTTTTTGCTTCTCTCTGCAATCCCAGTCGTGACCTCAGCTGCCACTGTGTACTATCCTTGGGACTGCCATGGGCTTTGGCAATGTCACCCCCTCCCTTTTGTTTTTTTATTTTATTTTTTTCCCTCCTTTAAAGAAAAATATTTATTTTCCAGAACTGGAGATTGAACTCAGGCCCTTGCACTTGCCAGGGAAGTGCTTAATCCACTGAGCCATCTCACCAGCCCTCCTCCCTCCTATTTTTGAGACAGGGTCTTGCTCTCATGTGCAGGCTGGTCTTGAACTCAGCAGCCCAAGGGACAGTCCCACCTTCGCCTCCCCAGCAGCTGGGGCAGTGGGCACCATCGTGCCTGGGCTGCACCATCACATCTCTGACTATGCAGTTCCGTTTGCTTCTCTCCTCTCTAGAGCCAGACAGAAAGGCTCCAGGAGCCTGTGGCCGCCATGCCAAGTGCAAGGACACTGTCTCAGAGCGACACAATCAGCCGAGGAGTCCAGTCCAGTACGTGTTGCTGAGCTAATACATGATCCCTTTGCTCCTCCAACAACTCGGTGAGAAAGGCTGAGGCTTCCACTGGATAAGGGCCAAGGGACTTATCCTGGGTGACCTAACAGGTTTATTATACACACTGTGAGGTTTTCTCTCTCCTGCAGTTTTCCAAGCAGGTATGTTCTCTGAAGGGGCTCACACTTGGCACCTTAGGTGTGGACAGGAAGCCTCTGAGATCAGCACATGTTTTGGGGGGAATCTGTCCAGGCTCCCGAATTAGCGCCTCCTCACCGAGCTGATGACCGAGGAGGCGGGGCTGCACGCCCTCTTTACCGTGGCCCTCCTTGCTTACACCAAAGACACTGTGCACCTGTGGCCTGTCCTGTGTGGAGCACTGCTGCAGGACAGGGAGCCTGGGGTCATGTGCGTGACAGTGGCCGGCTAAAACTACCCGGGGCGCTGGGAAGTCAGCCTCCCAAATGATGGGGAGTTCATACCTCAGCTTGAACTGCTTGGCTTGCACAGAAATCAAAGGAGATGCCAATCAAGCTGTCAGCGGGGGTGCAGTCTGCAACCTGTGATGGGCGGAGCCGAGACGGTCACATGCTCTGAAGGCTTCAGACTCCACTTGTTCCCAGGCCCGAGCCTTACACCAGCACCTTGCATGTGCTCAGCATCTGCTCCTGCTGAGCCACACCCAGGACCCACAAGCTCCTCCCGTGTCGTGTGCTTATTTTCCTGAACAGGGTTTCTCAGCATGAGCATAGAGAAGTCCCAGACACCAACTGAGGCTGGATCGCAGCTCACTCTAGCGAAAGCTGTAAGTACCCACAGTAAATGAACTAATTTTTCAAAGTCCCACTTTTCTCATCAAGATGTACATTTCCAAATAAGGTTTTGCCTTTTACATTTATCAGAACCTGCAGTTTACGTATAGTTCCTGTCACTTGTGCGCCCAGGACGGCTGTGTTAAATCAGATCGTAGCAACTAGTTTCTCGTGGCTTCATAATCTTACATGCAGCTTCGCATTGTCTGTGGCGATGACGGTCAAGAAAGTTACCTCAAATGCCAAACTGTCCTGGCAACAGCTTTACGCCGGGGGAAGCACAAGCAGGCTTGTGTAAGAGTCTGGACAGAATACGTGGCTTCGTTTTTTCGAGGGTTTCGTTTGCAGACAGCTATTTTAATCTATTTTTGAGACAAACAGTTAAACGCGGACTGGTGAGAAAGCTCAGCAGACTAAGCGCCGGCATAGGCAAGCGCAAGCGCAGGGACCAGGGCTCTATCCTCTGCTGTGCTGGCCCCACCCCAGGACGAGCTGAGCCGGCAACCAAGCCCAGGCATGGTGGCACACGCATGGTGGCACACGCCTGTAATGCCAGCGCCTGCGGAGGCTGAAAACAGGAGGATCACTACGAATCTGAGCTGTGTCGTGAGAATGTATACAAAATACATAAACAAACAGACCCCAAAATAGTTACACACGGTATGTCTTCCCAACTCCGACCAGTGTTGCGTGCTGTACTGTACTGTGACGGCATCAGCTTACCTGTCACCCAGCTGTACATACACAGAACACGTTCACAAGAAGTGCAGCATGGCAAGCACACACCGCATATCGCAGGAATGCAAATGAAGTCCCAGGAAAAGCATGAAGCAGAGCAAAGCTTCACCCATGCTCGCCGACCTCCTCCCGTGGCCGGGCTGCAAGGTGTCAGTGCTCTCGCCTCCCACAGCCTGGCTTCAAGCCGATGAAGACCGAAGGAGAGACTGGTGGGGCGTGTTCTGCGGAGGAAGATGTTCATGAGGGTGTCACGCTGTCACCCGGTGTTTCCCCGGGAGGGCTTCTGCAGCTTCCTTCTCAAGCTGGCTAGAAAAACTGCTTGAATCTTGTCTGCGGGCCTTTCGCCTCAGATCCTTGAATGCCTCAGCATAAGGCACAAAGGAGGTGGTGAGGCGCTTAAACACGAGGCTTTGCCCAAGCACGGGGTCACACTCCTTCCAGTCACTGCCCCTAGGGGGTACTCCATTTGGATATTCTGGCTGCTGTGAGAGGGACAATTCTTGGGAGTCTTGAGCCGACTGTTATGATTGTCCTGGCTTTTGTCACCGACTCCGATGCCATGTCTCACCTCCTTGGGTGGCTCTGCTGCCTTCTCTGCCAGCATCTCCGCCACATGGTCTGTCACACTGTTGAAGCCTTCTCTGCTTCCTTGCTGTGCAGTACACATTACCTTCTTGACTCTGTTCTTTTACTTTCTATAACCCTTCGGAATTTTTCAGTCTGGCCAAAGATTTTCCCAGCAGTTATCGATCAGAGCCTGTTTGATGGTATCCCAGGCTATGCCAACACCCTCCGTGTCCGACGCCGCTCCCGTCCCGC
>NDGN011485301.1:0-17982 GCA_002564285.1 Tympanoctomys barrerae
TTAGGGTATTTAGCTAGAAGCCCGCGTGTGCTCGTGGGAGAAGAAGCAAGACTGTTCAAGGGTACTGAATAAACCGCTGAAAGAAGAGCTGGGTGTTGCGTCTTCCTTTCTGGCGAGGTTGCCCGCGACACCAGATGAGGATGAGGAGGAAGATGGAATGAGTGAAGCAACCAGCCTAGAAGAACCTAAGAAAGAAGATCAAGGGCAAGGCTACTTGTCAGAAATGGATAATAAACTCTCCGTGAGCCAGAATGATGATGGCTTTAGCATACACAATGCTACCCTGTGGTAACACAAACATTGGAAGACTCTATCCCTAGCAGCCTTGCTTCATCTCAATTCTCATCTGTAGTGAGGATCAAGAAGAATTTCAGGCCCAGAAAATCTGGAAGAAAGCCATCATGCTTGTAGGAAGGACTGCAGCTAATCATAGATAGTCCAGTGTCTTTCTGCAGCCTGTTACAGATGAGATAACACCTGGTTACCACAGCATTCTACAGAGACCTATGGATTTGTCAACTATTAAGAAAACATTGAAATTGGACTGATTCACAGTACTGCTGAATTTCAGTGAGACATTATGCTGATGTTTCAGAATGCTGTAATGTATAATAGCTCTGACCATGATGTCCATCACATGGCAGTAGAGATGCAGCAACATGTCTTGGAACAAATAAAGCAATTCATGGCCACATAGTTGATTATGCAAACATCTGAGTCTTGGATAAGTCGTAAAAGTCTCCAAAGGAGAGATTCTACCCAAAACCAGGATGCTTCTGAAAGAGATAGTGTCCCGATGGACTCTCCTGGCTTCCTTCTCTCTCTCTTTGATGGGAGATCCAGGGGATGCTGCTGTGCCACTGAAGCAGACATGAAGATGAAAAGTGAAACTTTAGAGTATCCTCTTTGAGATGAACCTAAAACTGAAGTAAATAAGATAGAGCTTGGGCTGTGGGCCCAGTTCTGAAAGTGGAAGTTACATGAGGAGATGCCTGGGCCACACGACATGAGCTGAGGAAATCTCAGAATAACACAGTTGCCTGTTTTAGGGCAAAAATCATCAGCTATGTTAATGCCCTGATGTGTAGTTAGCAGATTGTAGCTAGTTTGTACTGTCTTGTGATGTATACAGACATTAAAAAAACCTGTGAAATATGAATGCATAAAATAAACTGAAAGAAAACTCAAAGAAAAAATAATTTAAAAACATCAGACACCCAAAATTCTAAGACCCAATCCAAAAATGGGCATCTGAGATGGATACATACTTCTCAAATGAATAAATACAAATGAAAAATAAATACATGAAAAATTTCTCAATACCATTGGTCATTCAAAAGATGAAAAATAAAACAACTGAAATTCCATCTCACCATAGAAAGAATAGCTATTCTCAAGAAGTAAACAAATGCTGGAGGGGTGGTGGGGAAAAAGGAACCCTTCTACATTCAGGATGGGAGTGAAGACTGCAACCACTATGAAAATCAGCGTGGAAATTCCTTAATTTTTTATTTTATGTTTTATATATTTTTGGCTGTTGCAGGGCCTCATACCTCAGCTCAGACTCATGGTGATCCTCCTGCTTTCAGTTTCCCCTGATCACTCTGGCTGGCTCAGTATGCCTTGGGGGCAGGGCTGACATGGCATGTGATGCCTGGGATGGAACCTGAGTTAGTCTAAGCTTGCCTAAGCAGGCACTTCAGTCCACTAAGCTATCTCGTTAGCCGCTGGTTATTCCTTCAAAAACTAGGTTTAGAAGTCCCATTTGACCCAGAAACTCCCCTTCTAGGTATCTTCCCAGAGGAATTGAAAACATCATGCCATAGTAATATATGTGCCCTCATGCTTATAGCAGCACAATTTGACACAGCTAAATCTCAGAAACAAGCCAAATGCACATCAACTGAAGAATAGATAAAAATACATGCTTTTTAATATAATGGAATATTATTTAGTCATAAAGGATGGACTTGAGATTGTTATAGATACAATTTTGAGACCATAAGTGAAATAAATCAGATACACATTTGTAAACACCATATTGTCTCACTAGTGTGAGAAATTGAATGAACAAATACGATTCAAAAAATGTACAGTAGTTATTGTGAATTGGGAAGAAACTTCAAAAGAAAAGAGAAACTATGATAGGGGAAAGGAAGAAAGGGAAAAGGAAATAAATATATATACAGAAGATATTTAAGATAGTTATACAGCTACTTTCTTTTCATTCACTGAAAAGAAATGATTGAGCTAATATTATTTGGACAATATGTCATGCTATCTTGTACTTGGAATAACTACTATGAAAATAACAGTATGCAATATATTAATTGTTACTCTCCTCTTGCTACCTTGTTTTAAGCACTGTTTTATTTTTATTTTCTTGTCTTTAAAATAAAGATGACTTTATTTCTTATTTTCTTGATAAATGTGGTCATCACCTGTCCTTTCGATTCATTGTGCATATTTCTTTAACAAGAGCATTCCAAAAGCAAGATCAACAACTATTTTCAATTAGTTTTTTATACTAAAGAACATAAATAATGAACATCAATTTTCTTTAATCTACTAGAACATTAATTTATGTTTTATCTGTGTGTGTTTGTGTAAATGTATAATTTTCAATATGGACTTTTCTACCACTTGCTTAGCTTTGATTTCCAAACAAAATACAACCAATATTTTACTCTAAGTATACAGATACATGTGGAAGTGACTGATCAAATAGTGTAGTTTCAAATGAATTTTTCATTACCTAATGCAAAGTGCTTCTAATAACATTTGAAAGATATCCCCTTTATGTATGCTGCTCATCCCTGTTGCTACAGTTGCTATGTAATTTTTTACTGTGATAATATGTCTGAGTGGAAGTTTCAAGCAAACATTTTTTAAATTTTGTACGATGTAGTGAAGAACATAGGCATGAATACTTAGGAAAGAAGTTTTGGACGTTTGAGTATATTACTTCATAAATTTTTTTTCATAAATTTGCCTAGGAAATTATTTATAATTTCATCAAATAATATAGCTTTCTTTTTTGTAAGCATCTCTATAAATATACACGTAAGAAAGCTCTCCTAACAAAAGTTTAAGGAAAATAATAAAATAAACTACTATAAAAATAGATATGTAAAATTGCATATGAATGACACATATATGTATTACATGTAAGTAGTGAAAATTTTTAGAACCATCTCGATCTATACAAGCTCCTTCTGGCCAAGTGTGGTGATGCATACCTAGAATTCCAGCACTCAGGAAGGGGAGGTGGGAGAATAGGTGTGCGTTTGAACAACGTGAGTTCAAGGACAACCTGAACTGCATAGCAGAACCCCCCACCAAGAAAAAGATTCCACTTTTCTCCTCCAAATAATAATTTAGGGTTTATTGAATTGGACATTAAGACATTCAAATGTAGTTGGTATATTCACCTTCCAAGTGCTCATATCTTACCATCTGCAGTCACAAAGTCCCTGTCTCAAGCCACCAGCCTCTGCATTAAATGCACTGTGCTACAGTCCATATACCCAGGCTTTGAAATATTTACTTCCCTAAAGAAGTTATTATCTGCCCAGTCGCAATCATATGGTCAACAGTACCATATAAGTCAAAATATAGAATAACCTTCCAAATCACACTTGTGTTTTTTATGAGCCCATATCTTCTAAGGCAAGCACAGATTCAATTTTAGCATTTTTCCATGTAAATTATATCATATATCATATACTGATTGAGTCTGATTTCTTTTCTTTTCTTTTTTGCACACCATGTCTGTGAGACTCTGGATGTTGAGTGTAATAGCACAAGAATGTTGTTTGGTTTTTTTTATTGCTGTATAAGGAATTTCTCAGCCTCGATACCAATCACATTTTTAACTGTATAATCCCTTGTTATTCAGAACCATCCTATTGATGCTAGGCTATTTTATACAGTCCCTGTCCTCTATTGACCAGACATACCTGCCACTAATTTTTCTTCTTGCCCTTATGGTCTCTGCAGAACCTCTTGCTCTTATACTTGCTCTACAAAAGAAAATAAAATTTTTATTCCATCTATTTTGAAGATGCTGTCTTTATTCTTATAGCAACGATTTTACATGAGACATTTGCCATGATTTTTTAGATTTGTTCTCAATTAATTTCATCAATTCTTGAATTGTAGGTTTGATATCTTTGTCTATGTTGGAAAATACATAAGCAATACAATTTCACATATTTCTGTCATATTTTCTCTTAACTATTGGCTGCATTTCTATATTTTTAAAAAGAAATGAATTTCTTTCCCTATTTCTATTTATGATTAGAGGTATTCTGACTTTTTTCAGATCCCAAACTTTCCCTTGCCATTATACATCCTAATGATAGCTACTTAATTCATATGTTCAGTTTTTATGTTTTTCTAATTTCAAAATTTTAAATCAACCTATATTTTCTAAATTTATACTAAGTCTCCATCCTTTTCTTTGATTGTTTTGGGGAGTTTCTAGAAGTCAAACTCAAGACTTTATGCTTGCCAGGCAGGCACTGATGATGAGCTATATCATTGGCCCCTTTTCTTTGATTTTTTGAAATTAACAATCACTAGTTTTAAATTTGTTACTTATAGATAAGCAGAATATCTAGGTCATATATAGATATTTATTTTTATTTTTTGTTTCTTAATCTACTTTTCACCCATTTTTTAAAAATTTGGTAAATTTTATTAATGATACTGTATGTGAGTCTTTAACTCATACTTTTGTTTAAACTAAGACTAATTTTCTGCCTCCATATCTAATATACCTACTTTCATGGTGGACTGCATTGATTTAGTCAATCAAAGTTACAGACTTTTCAAAAGTTGGACATTTTTTGGTCAGTTCTTATAGGTGGCCATAGACCAAATGTTTAGGGCATATCTTTCTGTAATCTTCTCTGTAATCTGAGAGTTCATGGGAACAATCTAGTTTGTTAATGTCTGTACTCACTAACTTTACTTAGAACAAGGGCTGTTGAAATGTGTTCACTTTTATAGATTCCAAAATATACCTTGCTACTTGGTTTCCAGTGTGTCTTCTTGTATACCATAGAATTTAAGAAGTGATCACAAGACTTCATGAAATCTTCATGAAATCACTCAGTCCTCTGAAGTTATTGTTTATCTCTTCGAATTTAGTTCTTTCAATGTCCAAAGACCAGCTTCTGTCTCCATCTATAGAACTGGCAAAGTGCAGAATAAATTGTGATAGTTATGACAGTCTTCTTCCCCAGACTTCAGAATTTGGATCTTTCTAACTCTCTAACAGCTATTTCATGATGCTTCCAAAGGCTTGCTTTATGTGCTACTACAGTTCTTATATTTGTTTAGAGAACTAGTTTAATTCAAGATATCCTGTTATTGTTTAGAATGAAAGCAACTGAATTGAGTTTTCTGTCTTTCGAATACATGTGACCTCCTTGAATTCTGAAAAATATTTGATAATTCTCTTGTGGTGGATTGACAATTGGTGTTCAACTCAAAACATCCAGCTGAATTGAACCAGACTGGTACAGGTATGGGAGACCCACCTGAGGATTGCTGCTGGTAGAATAAAAGGCAAAACAGGAGAAGGATGGAAGCTGTTATGGAAGCTGTTTACAGAAGCTGCTGGGAAGTTAATGGGTAGCTTCTGGGTTGCTGAGGCTATTTTGCTGGATGATCTTATCCTGCTGGCTTTCCTGGTGAATTTGATTGCTTTCATTGCCAGAGGAGTTCAGGACCTTGCTGTTGATAAAGACAGCTATGGTTCATTTTGGAGAGATCTGGTACTCACTTTAAGCATCGCTTCCTGGTTCCAGAGGGGAAGATGGTGCACTGCTCAGCCTCCTGGAGAAGCTCATCACGTTGGCTTTCCTGATAAGAATCAACTGTTCTGCTGTTCCCATCCTTGGAGGAGCACAGGATCTCACTGTTGCTGAGGGTAGCTGTGGTACTTTTCAGGGGAGCTCTGGTTCTTACCTTGAGCATTGCTTCCTGGGTCCTGTTCACATCCCTTCACCTGCTAGCCTAGATCCTTCATCCCACTGGAACAGACTTTCTAGCTTCCACCCATGACATTTGGGCCTCCCCAATGCAGATCCTTGAAACATGCGTGCATGTGATATTGTCGTGGGCTCTAGGCCTCCAGCTAGACTTGTGGGAGGCATTGTACTGAGCTCTAGGTTTTCAGCTGGATTCATGCAGGACTTTGGGATCCAAGCCCTCAGCTGAATTCTTTTGTTTTCAGTGTGTGAATATTTTTCCTGCACTCTTTTTTTTTAACATATGATTCTTTGGGTGACTTATAAAACATGAGTGCTATATTGCATTGTTTTCCTTGCAAAACCCCAAAGCATGACATATCTCTACCTATAGGTAATTTTCACACTTGTTCTGTATTGAATTTTTACCATTTCTTCTCTGCTGTAGTGGGGATGTCTTTATCACACCCTAATACCCAGCAGCTAGAAACAATGCCAGATGAAATTTAACTTTAGAACTCTGAGTGTGGTGGCACATAACTGAAATCCCATTTACTCTGAGACAAACCATTACAACTTTTTGAAATCCTTTCTCAAAAAAAAATTGTTTTCATTGATTAATTTTGAAATGATTGTGATCTTTCTAGTGTAATACAACAAAATGTCTTCATACTTGCAGCAGTTCTAGATTTCATGATTAACTAATTCTGTATTCACTATTATAATTTTCAAAATCTGTATAAGATAATTTTTTTTAAAGAGCACAACTTGTTTATGAGTAACACATAGCATTTCATCATTTGTATGGTCTTTTATTGGCACTGTATTGTGTATATATTGAAAATCAGGGATAAGTAACCCTCAGGAATTTAATAGAACATTCTATTGTGCTCTGAGCTACGTTATTTAAAATTGACTATCTAAAAAGCATGTGAAGTGCCAATGACTCAGCTAGCTCAAGATGTAATCAAACAGTGAAACTTTATATCCCATATGTTAAAGGAGTTCACTGAACAAAGAGGCGCATTATTATCTACTCTGCAGAGAAATCCAGTACTAATTTTTGACTCTTAGTCAGTAGAATCTGCTGAGCTTGTCATAGTAAGTATGAGATTTCCAAAGAATTGTCCAGGAAACTCCATCCAAGAGAGGTTCTTTGTTTGTTTGTTTTGTTTTTTCTACAATGCAGACTTTGCTGTCAAACAAATGTTTGCTTTAAAATGAGAGGAGATGTAGTGTGAGGGGTATAAAAACTTAGATTACTCTACTTACAATTGCACTCAATTTTCACTCCTATTCATTCCTATGAAATAGGAATGGAAGTTTATGAGGATCTATAAGATAGATCAGCACTTTAAATCGCATCTGTTCGCTTTCACGGCAAGCTGATGTCTTATTAAAAGCAAACAACAGCATACTTTAGAGCCAAAAATTATTATAAGACCGTCACACCACAAAAAATATGAAACCAATAAAATAAGATATAGTGAATAGAACTACTTATTAAGCATGAAAATGATCCTCATCTGGGATTATTTGGATGCAGTGTAAGAGGCATTTCATTCCTCAGTTGTCAATCCTGTAGTAAATACTAAATTATAGTCATATTTTTCCTAGAAACACATAGAGAGCCCATCTTAGAACAGGAACTAAGGGAAATATTATAGACTAGGATTTTTTGAGAATGAAAGGGAAATATATAAAAAGATAGATAATTAAAATTATTGATTTATGAAGTTATAAGTCAAAACAAAGGGCACAGGTGGCACATGCAATTAAGCATAGTCTCAGAGTTCTTCTTTTGAGATACTTGGCTACATGTTTTCTAAGCAAAGAGAATAGGAGGCCCAATCCAACCTTCCTTTAAAGCCCAAGAGAGATTTCAATAATCTAGTTGAGGGTAGAGGGAAGTGAAATTCATCTTATAATGTCCCAAGGTTGAAAATGTATCTTTATATTTTTAGAGAAGATAATCTAATTCAGCTACTGTTATGAAGTATATTAAATGATTATTAATGAAATATTGCTTATTTTTAATGTAGTAAATAATACTATGGAAAACATTCAATTATTAGTCATTGGAAGGTGTTGAGTGAATTGAAATAAATGACCAGACTAATGTATGAATAGATGAATAGATGAGTAGTTAATTCCTCAAATGTAATGATATTATGAACTAGCTAGATCAACATATGTAGTCAAATACATATACATAGATCTAATTGCCTTGAAATATTTGGATAGTCTATGGCCATACCATCCTGGATGCTTTTCCCCATCTCGTCTGATCTCAGAAAGCAAGGAGGGTGGGGCCTGGTTAGTACTTGGATGGGAGACCACCTGAAAGTACCAGGTGCTGCAGCCTCAAGGGCCAGGGAGATAGCTCAGTGGCATAAGCACCTTCCTGGCAAGCTCAAGGGCCTGTGTTCAATCCCAGGTACTGAAAAAAAAAGGATATTACTATCCTGGCCATTTAAAGAACAGTCAATTTTATTTGAATTAACTCCATTCATCTTTAGGTTTAATCTTCCTGTTGCTAAATTTAGTCCTGCTCTAAATTCAGAATAGTGGACAATTTTCTAGAGTGCTAGACAGATGGAACTTCATACACAAAGTTTGAAATAACCCCAGAAGTATCCAGAGTAAAGAGTTCACACTTGAAGAAGCTAACTCCAAAAACTTCAGTTCCTAAAGAATAAGAGGAATTTGGTAGAAAAACACTTTTACAAAGAATAACAGCTCATGCTAACTTTGAAGTTTAGTGGAGGATACTTACTAGTTCATCTATCAGTGTATCTATTCATTATGAGCCATTCATCAACAAATATTGAACACCTACTCGGTTTCTTACATTTATCTTCTTTTCTGTATTTGAGTCACCAAAATGTTTCTTTTAATCTTTCCATAATCACTTTTATTCAAGTATCCTAATATCAAAATGATTGATAAATTCTGGCTAAAGAATCCAGTTCCATAATAGATTCACTTCCCTCTCTAGAATAAAGTAATGGCATTCTACTTAATAAAAAGATACCACATAATATGTTTGCTTAGTCTTCCTGGGTTACTATAACAAAATACTTTGACTTGGTGGTCATCTTCTTACTGTGTGCTTGTAGGGAATTACTGGAGTGCCTTCCTTTGAGGCCATTGAGGATACAGAGAGCTCTCTGTTTTCTTGTACTAATCTAATCAGTAGAGATCAATACTCAAGATATAATTGAAGCATAATTACTTCCTATAAAACCCACCTCCACAACATCATAAAGTGCACGTTGGAATTTTCTTCAGTTCATAGGTGAAGAAACTAAGGACTGGTACCATTATGCAGGGGACATGTGCTAGAATGACATTTCAAACTCCAAAGATCACACCTTGTACATCTACACTGTCTAGAAGCAAATCTCTCAAGGTGATTTTAAAAATAAAATACACAAGTAAGTGAGAAATACTTGGGGTGATAGATTCCTCTTCTATTTGCTCCCCCTAACCTAGATATGGGAAGTGATTGTCTTAGAAGATATAGTTAGGAGTGATGGGGACAAGGAACAGGTACTGAAATTTTCTAAACATTTTCCTTGTGCCTAAAAAATAACTAGAAGCAGTAGGGAAGCTAAATAATGTCTCTCATAAAAAAATCTATTACAGCACTCCACTGGATTTTAATGCTCACTCTAAAAAATTATTGATATGTTCAATAGCTTCCTTTTAATTTCCCAAGTAACTTCCTGAAAATTTAGGTGAGGTAGATAATAAAAATGATAATAAGTGGAACATGAAAGGTGATGAAGTTTAAATTTAAGAACATATTTTTAAACCCTTCTAATAAACATTGACTATTTCAAAGCTACTTTTTAGTTCCTGGTACAAGAACAAGGTGGTGAAATTAATATAGATTCAAAATGGATAAAAGTTTACAATGATGGTATATGAAATACAGCCTGTAAAAGGGTCTTTGCTTAGCTTCATAAAATGTTTCCAGCAGCAGTGACCTTAAAGAACTATTATGACTCTCCCTACCACTGCTGCTGATTTATGATTTCTAAATTTAAAACCAGATCAGTGCCATGGGATCTGGGCCCTCAGCTGGATTCCTAGGATCTCAGCATTCTTCGGATCTCCTACCCTCCTCTGCATTTAACTTTTGGAGTGACTATTATAAAGTAATCTTATAAATTGTGTGTCCTTTATCACATCTGTTCCCTTGCAAACTCTTACTACAACAAAATTGGAACTAGGAAGTGGGCTCATTGATGTGACGCTACTTGGCCAAGAATCTTAAGAGCATAGGGAATTAATGCAGAACCTCTTTAAGAGATGGGCCAAAGAGGCAGCCTTTGTACATTTTAAACTATATGGGAGACTCTGGCCAGAGCTTGGAAAATCAGAATCTGCATGGAAACGCTGCTGGATAGTGTGACACTGGGAGGTTCCTATTGACAAGGCTGCATCAGCTACTGGATCCCAGGTGGTGTATGTGGAGAAGCCTTCAATTCTGCACATTAACAAAATAAAGGGCCAGGGAGATAGCTCGGCCGTCTAAGTGCCTGACTGATAAGCACAAGGACCAGGGTCAATCCCCAGTACCATATGCTGTGCCGGCCCCACATGCAGCTGGCCACCGAAACTGGGCGAGGTGCCACATGCTATAACCCCAGTGCCCACAAGCCTGACAGAGGCAGATCACTATGCGTCTCAGCTGTGTAGACAGACCCTGCGCCAAATAAATTAATAAATAAAATGTTTTTAAACTTCTAAAAAATTGAAAAAAATGTTATTGGGCCAGAAAGATAGCTCAGCAGACTAAGTGCCTTCTAAGAAAGTGCAGGGACCCTGGTTGGATCTTTAGTGACACATACTGCGCCAACCCCATCCCAGGGTGGAACACGCCTATAATCCCACAACTGGTGAGGTTAAAACAGGAGGATCACTACRAGTCCAAGCTGCATAGTGAGACCCTGTACCAAATACATTAAAAAATAAATAAAATGTTATCATTATCATTTATTATTTTCCAAAGATTCTAAAGTTATTGACAGCCTCTCATGCTTCACTACCAAAATAATTCTTCCTTATTTTGTGTCATTGTACATGAACATTTTCTTTTCTGTTTAAAAATAATGTAAGCTCTCTAATTAATCAGTGTCACATTCATAATTAAAAGTTAGAATTTTGAGTTTGGTTTAATGTGTATTTTACATTAAAAGAGCATTAACACATAATTTAGAAGTGGTATTAGCTTTTTAATAATTAGATGACACTGCTTTATTTGATCATCCTCAGAAGAATTCAAAATCTAAAAGAAGAAATATAAAACAAAGACTAATTTAAACCTCTAGAGATGTTTTAAGTAGAATATAATAATATTCTACTATTCTTGCTATATAATAATATAACTTTATTTACATATACTTTTTTCTACCAAAGAAAATGTAGTAAAATTGTGCACTTCAAATTATTAATAATGTTTTCTTATGGGTAAAAAATAGATATTGTATACATGTGAACTTGTGTATATATAAATGCTTTTACAGATGAAAATCTACCTCCTGGGGCTGGGGAGATAGCTCAGTAGAATTAGCACTTGCCTGGCAAGCACAAGGGCCTGAGTTCAATCTCTGGTCCCCCTCTCCACAAAAAAGAAAGAAAATCTACCTCCTTATTTATTATTTTTCAAAATATGTATTTATGCACCAATTGTGTAAAATTCTTCACAGATTTGAAGTTAAGAATTAGCATTCAGGAAGGGAAGACAGTTTAGGTCACTTTCAGTGAAGTATTCTAATGGTATGTGCTCATAAAGAAACGTGAACCTATTCTACTCAAATATGTCTGCTCCTTGCATACAATTATTGTATCCAGACTACCAGAATTAGTGTGGCGCCAAACCATTCAGTAGACTGATTTAGCAATCAGCCACCCTTAATATTAGCATCCTTAGCCCTACCATTGTGCTACAAATCAATCATACACTCTAAGTTCAGCCACCACTACCACACCTATGACTGCATCAGCCTTCATGGAACATCTTGATACAAGCCTTAACACCATATATCTTATTTCCATTAATTAATTTATTTATTTATTTGTGTTATCAGGGATTGAACTCGGGACCTTGTGCTTGCCAAGCATGTGCTTATGCTGCTGAGCTATCTCCATGGCCACAACATATATCTAATATGTTCACAATTGTTATTTCTACTGCAATATACATCTGACATCTGACCACTCATTGGCAGCCACACAGAAATAGTCTTTCTCTAGGTCACCATCATATCTTGCCTGAGTTATTTGAAAATAATCCAAATTGGCCTCCCTGCCCTTACCTGCCCTTTGATAGTCAGTTCTCAACTCAGTAACCAGGGTGATACTTCTAAAATACGGTTATAATGTCATTCCTCTGATTTGGCCAGAACTTTGCAACAGCCATCCTGGTCAAGGAAAAACATATCCTGACCAACTTCCACTATTTCTCTGACCTCTGGTGTTATACTCTTAACTACTAGCAAACAATGATCATCATTCACACATATAAAAGAATAAATTAGCATATATACATATATTAGCAGAGAGAGAGAGAAAGAGAGAGAGAGAGAGAGAGAGAGAGAGAGAGAATCAAAAGTTTGTGTTTTTAGGGGCCGGGGAGATAGCTCAGTAGAATAAGCTCTTGCCTGGCAAGCGCAATGGCCTAAGTTAAAAAAAAAAAGTGTTTTTTATTGTTTCCCTTGAGGACAATCTCTGTCTTTAGTACGAATACAGCCAAGAATCTTACTCAACCCTTTCAATAGTCATTTCTGTTTTCTGGAAAGCTATCAGGTGAGTAAAATACAAAAATAAATTTTAAAAAAGCAATTAAAGCCTTTTTTATTTTGTCCTTTCTGTGTCACTGTAGAAAACAAGAAGCTTGGTGGTTGTTATGGTTTGTTTCTAGTTGTCTCCCCAAAGCCTCATGTGGTCATTGAGATGAGCTTCTGTAGTCTGTGATTAACTCACAATCTGATCCTGGGATTATGGGTGTGTATGCTACACCACGGGTAGCCTGAACGCAATATAAGGGAGAGAACCTTCCCATCTGTGGCTACTGCCACAGCCGCTGTTCATCCCTTTTCTCTTGCTGTTGTGCAGTTTTCCACCATTATAAACTGCTGCCCTCTGCCACGTGCCACTCTGCCTTGGAGCCAGATGAGAATGGAATGAAACCTCCACAAGCTGTGAGCTAACTGAATCTTTCCTTCCTTCATTTTGGGTGTTGGGTATTTGTCCCAGAAACTAAAGAAAAGTAAACAACACAGTGCAAGGAAGGAAGGAAGGAAATATTAAGAGGGAGAAGAGGAAAAAAGAAAGAACAAACAAAATCTAGACATTTTTGACATCAATTGAATTATAAGCCAGTAAAATTATTTTGCATGGTATTCTTGTATTTAAAACACAAACTTACAATTCATTTTGAGATGCACTGCAGTCACATCAGTATCCTAAGTACTTGTAAAGTCACATGTACATTGACCTAACACATGAATCACATTAAATTATATCAGATACTTCCATAGTGGTATCTAGTTTCCTAAGGAATTCTCAATGATTATGATTGCCATACTAACTAAAATACTAAAATAATTTATCTATCCACAGAGAACTTGTGTACAGTTTACCAATATATTTATAAATGATTTTTATTCAGAACCCTATACATATTTGTCATTCATATGCAAATTTAAACTACTGATGAAATTGTTTTTTTATTGTTTGACATGGAGCTCAATCTTATCCTGCCATGCCTGCAGGTTATTAATTAATTACACATTTATTACTGCTAAAATATTTTATTACATTTGATTTGATATACTAATGAAAAATAGCTACTTGTCATGAGTAAATATTATCAGAAGTGCAATGGGGCAGCAAGTCATACAACCAAAAAGGCTATGCATTTGTCATTTCACTGAAGAACCCAATAAAGCTAGAGACGTGGACTAATGAATTCAATCCCTCTTGGTGTACTTGTGAGAGAAAAGAGAAAATGTAAAGAAAGAAATGACAGTACTCTGATATTGATCATTAGATGGCCAAAAATGTCTTACAATACCTAATATATCTTCAAGCATAGGATATGCCCCACTGATGGGAAATATGAAAGACAAAGCTAAATTTAGGAAAAAGGCACATATCCTCATAAAATATACTAGGGGAATTAGTTCAGCCCATAGGATAAATTGATCACATAAATCTCTACCAAAATATATTAATAGTTACAGGAAAATCTAATAACACAAAATTAGCGTCCTCATGCCTCAGGGCACATTTGACCTAAAAGATTTGTTTCTAGAAAGTGTTTCAGCCCATGTTTTCCTTCAGTATTGTAAGACACCGATAAAAAAAGGATTTTCTGACCACTAAAACATTGTATAAGAAATTAGTTTTGAATTGACATTTGGACACACATGGAGAGAGAAACTCAAACTTTACTTGCCTTCCTATAATTTTCATAGTAAAAACAAATAAAAATAATTTTTCATTCACTTAGTAATCATTTTATATACATACATGTCCACTAAATGAAATAATATAATGAAGAAACTTTATAAACTACAAAGTAATTCTGTGTTGACAGTATTTATCATTGCATTGGTAAGGGAACAACTAAGAGAGGGACATTGCAATGTGTAACTGGCCAACAAAGCAATTGCTACTCTAAAATTAAAAGTTTTTATTAATAGAACTTAGGGAGTTTTTTGAGAGTGCTCTTTTACTTATAAGTTAAGTGACCTGATCTGATTTTCAAATAAGTAAATTTATCTTGCTAAGCAAATATTGTAGTTACTTATTAGCATGATACTGCTATTAATTTATTATTCAAGAGATGATTTAAGTTGTTAAATGCTAACCATTAGAATATTTGCATGTAAAATCCACATTACTTTCTGTCTTACTTTTCTCTTGTTGCTGGGACAAAATACCCGACACCCAAAATTAAAGAAGGAAAGATTGGCTTAACTCACAGTTAGTGAAGGTTTCAGTTCATATTGGGCTGGCTCCCAGGCAGGGTGGCACATGGCAGAGGGCAGCAGTTCATGGCTGCAGAAAGACAGCAAAGTGCAAAGGGAAGAGCAACAGCTGAAGCAGCCAGCAACTATGCACTGGTCCTATTCCCTAGAAAACAAAAACAAGGTAAACAAAAACAAAAACAAAAACAAAAATCTTACTTTCACAGAAGGGAATACATTGTCTATCACCAAACTTAGAAGATAAGCATATGTTATTAAAAAGACCCCTGGGTTTCCTTTCAGCTAAGGAAGGTAACAGAGGAGGAGATGTGGGTATTCTGTTGAGGTTTATTTTGATTTAGTTTGTGTTCAATTGCTTTATGTAGCTTTGTAAAAACCCTGTAACTGTAGATGTATAATTAATAAGGATCATAACTAGATGGAAAGCTTTTCAACATTTAAGGATTAATCTTTCATGGATTAACATGATTCACAATCCTTTTTTATTTTATGTTTTTAACATAAGTACAAGTCATTTACTTATTATAGCTTCTTTTCTTTTTCTCTACATCTTTATATCTATTTAATTTTTGTATTTTAGAGAGAGCAAAATTAGAATTAAAACAGAAAAAAATTAAAAGTAATACAGAATTTCATTTAATAAAGTAATATGAATTTCACAGTACTTGTTGTAATGCACACTGTTGTCTTCCACACAGTTATTCATATTATCAGATGTATTCATATAAAATTGGAAGAAGAAAGAAAAAATGCATAAGAAATTAAGCAGGGCATGCCAGATAGCTTAGTGGATTAAAGTGCCTGCTTAAGCAGATGCTGCTGGCCCCACCCAAAAGGCATACTGAGAGGGTGAATGAGACTGGGCATGGTGGTGCACACCTATAATCCCAGTACTCTGGAAGCTGAAAAACGGGAAGGATCACTACAAGTCCAATCTGTGTAGTGAGATCCTGTGAAGCCTGTAGTAAATACATTTAAGAAAAGATTTCTGAAAGAATATATTCAGAAGAGAAACAGTACAAACAATTGAAGGAAATAAAACCTATTCATTATTATCTGCTCCTTTCCATAAATCAGCAGAAATGCACAGTACAGTTGTCCAAAACACCCTGCTTACATACATAGATAAATCTCTTTCCCCCACTCCCTCTACTGTCCTTCTCCTCAACTCAGTAACTCTTTCTTTCAGAATAAATCCATTCCACTTCCCCAGTATCTATTGTCCCCATAAGATTCCACTTTTCTCCTTCAGGTTCTCACACTAAAGAGACAATACAATGTTTGCACATGTGGGTCAGATTTATTTCACTTAAAAGTATGTTCTCCTGTTGTATTCACTTACCAACAAAAGACTCAAATTCTTATTTTATAGATGAATGAA
Organism: Tympanoctomys barrerae; assembly: GCA_002564285.1. NCBI lineage: Eukaryota > Metazoa > Chordata > Mammalia > Rodentia > Octodontidae > Tympanoctomys > Tympanoctomys barrerae. The sequence goes on from NDGN011485301.1 coordinate 16,365, forward strand.
AAAAATTGTAGTGAACTGTCCCTCTGACAAAGAACTTTCATCTAGAATATGCAACATTTTTTTTAAAAAAGCCAGGCCACACAAATTCAAAATCCCACTCCAAAAATGGGCATCTGAGATGAATATACACTTCTCAGAGGAAGAAATACAAATGGCAAGTAAATATATTAAAAATGTTCAACATCATTGGTCATTCAAGAAGTGCAATTTAAAAGAACACTGAGACCACATAAAGAATAGCTAACATCTATCTCACCACATAAAGAATAGCTAACATCAAGAAGTCAGTCAATATCAAATGCTGGAGAGGCAGTGGAGAAAAAGGAACCCTTCTGCACTCTTGGTGCGAGTGCAGACTGGTACAACCATTATGGAAATCAGCATGAAGATTCCTTGAAAAGCTAGAAGTGGAGATCCTATTCAAGCCAGCTATTCCCCTCCTGGGTATTTTTTGAGAACTGAAAACATCTTACCACAGTGATATATGTGCACCCATGTTTGTATTAGCACAATCTGTCATAGATAAATTCTGGAAGCAACCCACATGCCCATCAACTGAAGACAGGGCAAAATGATAGGTTTTTTTTTTTTCAGAATAAGGGATTGAACTCAGGCTCTTGTACTTGCCAGGCAAGTGCTTATTCTACTGAGCTGTCTCCTCAGCCCCCAATAGTTTATAAACTGTTAAATTATCACAGTGCAATAAAGAAGCAGTGATACGAAAACTTAGAAAAGAATGAGTAATGAGGAGGGACATACCTTTGAAGATACTAAGACAAATTACAAGCTATAAAATAACATGGAAAATCAATAGTTTCATTATTGTGTACAATATTAACAGTAAAATAGCAGATTCAACAGTCAAATTAATATAACACAGGAAATTATCTAAAACAAATCTTAGTTTTTATAAACTTTGCATTTGGGCTAGAGGACTTGCAACCAACCAGAAGGAAAATAGTAATCAAATATTGTGTGCAAAGCACCAGGACCAGGTTGGATCCCAGGTCCTGCATGCCATTCCAGCCCTGCCCCCAGGGCATGCTGAGCTGGCAACTGAGTCCACGTGTGGTGGCGTGCACCTGCAATCCCAGAGCTGGGGATGCTGAAAACAGTAGGATCTCTCCGAGTCTTAGCTGTGTAGTGAGAAGCTGTACCAAATACATAAAATGAAAAGTAATAATAATAAAAATATATTGTGCACAGCATAAACCAAAATTAGTTTCAAATAGATGAAAAAATTAAGTACACTATTAAGAAATTAAAAGACCATTTAACTTATTACTTGATTGGAAAATTTGCTCACTATTAAAGCACAAAAAGCAGTTACAAAAGAAAATGTTGATTGATATAAATGAATAATTAAAATTCCTTAATATCAAAGAGAACACAAATTAAAAGTGTTAAAGTGAAAAATATGCCAAAGGTCATGCTATGTTTATTTCTATCTCAATATAAAAATATAATAATGCCTATACAATTGAACAAGAGAAAATAAAATAGTTGAGTATATAAAAATATTCAATTTCTGTAGTTGTTATAGCAGGGAAAGAACATGGTTTTTTTCCCATAATTTTATTGAGAAACAAATAGCAATGAGACAGTTTCAAACCAAATT
>NDGN011485313.1:0-14375 GCA_002564285.1 Tympanoctomys barrerae
GTGGGGTACCCCTGTAATCCAACTCTCTGAGGTCAGAGGCCAGAGGATGGTGAGTTCCAGACCAGATCAAACAACTTAGCAACTAAGAGAGATCCTGTCAAAAAAAAAAAGATAATTGAAAAGGCCTAGGGATGTAACTCAGACCAAAGACCCCAGGTTCAATCCCTAGTATAGCTAAAAATAGAGAAAAACATCAGTCCCCCAAAAACACCTCTAGGTGATGCCCGCCCCATGGGCAGCATGTGCTCCTCTACTTGTGGTGCCTCTAAAACACCTGAGTCACATTGTGCTCAGGGCTCCCCACACTGCAGGCCTTCGCTGGGGGAGACCTGCGGATGGCTTCATCTTGTATCCATTGCTTGCAAGGTGGATTTAGATGGAGGTTGACAGCAGGTTGCTAGTTCCCACCTGTGGCTCAAGAAACACATGATTTACAGTAAAGACTTGTGAAAATAAAATGGAGATAGAAGCAGGTAAAAGTTAGACAGGTAGTACTGGCTCACTTCAGTACATATTGAGCTTCAAATATCTCTAAGAAAGTTATGTTTTGTATTCAGGACTAACTGTGGATGTAGGTTTTTGATAACTTCACAATCCAGAAATGTATGGCCAAAATAAAGCATGCCGCTTGGTGGGAGTTTCAACATTTTTATTGAAGAAATTTATAACAAGATAGTAGAAATTATTGGTTTTGGTGGTTTTTTTTTTTGTGGGGGAGGGCTCTTTTTGAGCAGGATTTTGCTATGCATTTCAGGATGGCCTTGAACTCATTTCATATCCCAGGCTATCCTTGAGCTTGCAGCAATCCTCCTACCTCAGCCTCCTGAGTGCTGGGATTACAGGGTGTGCTACATGCACAACAGAAATTATTGTTAAGGAAATCCCTAAACAATTTCAGGTGTTGAGGTCAGGGAGATGGCTCGGTAGAATAAGTGCTTCCCTGGCAAGCACAAAGGCCTGAGTTCAATCCTGGTTCTGCAAAAAACAACAACAACAACAACAACAAAACCAAACACACAAACAAAACAATTTCAGGTGTCAGTATCTTTAAAAGAAAACTAGATGCATGTCTGGGGCTAAAACTACTTGAAGAGCTTCAGGTAGAGATACTAGCTTGTGTGAAACTCAACATTCAGCTTCCAAATATGAGCCAATTTGTGACTGGATAAATCTGGGGTAAGAGTATACCCAAGACAGCACTACACACACTCAGGGGTAGATCTCTGGTAAAGGCATAGTTGGTGTGTCTATGGACAAAACTGTAAAGCCTCAGTACATACACGAAGTTATAATTTTAAGCAAAAATATAGAATTCTTAGGGCCGGCGAGATAGCTCAGCAGACTAAGTGCCTGCTTAGACAAGTGCAGGGACTGGGGATCAATCCCAGTCCTCAGTCTCTGAAGCATTGGCCTTCATAGTGTCAGATGAAGGGAGGAATAGCTGGTCTCACTCACAGCCAGAATGTCGGCCCCACCCCCAGGGCATGCTGAGCCAGTGATGGAGTCGGGGCAAGGTGGCACACTCCTGTATTCCCAGTTGCTGGGGAAGCTGAAAACAGGAGGATCATTACAAGTCTGAACTGTGTAGTGAGACCCTGTGCCCCAAGATAAAAAATAAAAAGTAAAGTAAAAAAATAGAATTCTTTTCATGTCAAATATATAAAAAAGCCATTTAGAAGGGATTTTATTCTGAAGAGAAAAGGAAGTTAGATCTTTGCTCATGGCATCTGCTATCCCAAGTGATGACATGTCAGGATTTGGGTTCACTGTTCCTGTGCTAGATTTTATACAGTAAGAGAGAGAAGGCCGGTGTTGTATTCCACAAAACACAAAGGGAAGATTCAAAGGAGTAGGACTAGGAAGAGAAACTTGGGAATAACTTTTGACAGAGTCCAAGAAGGTGGGAATGTAGAACATTTTACTAAATGTAAAATAAGGCAGTGTAACCCACCTCAGCGGGGCTTTCAGAGCTTTCCTGTTGTTCCCACTCAAGCGTGACTTTCTATGTTGTCACAAGAGTATGTGCTTTCTGGCAAATTAAATGTAATTTCACCTCATTCCCGTTCAAGGTAAGCATATGGAAGTGCAAATGAGAAAAGGTGCCATTTCATCCCCTCTTATTTGCACACTCAGTCTAACACTCAGGAGCTGAAAACCAAGCCCCAGTGCTGCAGAGGAGGGCAGCATGCATGAAGGAGCCGCAGAGGAGCGTTGGCCTTCATCATGTCAGGTGAGAGGGGAAGAGCTGATCCCACCGCAGCCTCAGCAGAGGGCCTGATAAAGAACTCAGTCAAATAAATGAGTCTTGAGAAATAAAGATGTTGCTGAAAAGAAAACCCTGAGGTGGGTGTGAGGCTGGAAGACTGAAGAGACACAGAGGATCTGAGAAGGGACAGGGAGGGTGTGATGGGAAAGACACTCTGGAGCAGAGATGGGACCACAGACAGGGTCTGCTGTGTTCCTGGTGGCCACAATCTGAGCCAGAAGGGAATGAAGTCAAGGAACAGTATGGTCCATAAAAGCAAACTTTTGTTCTGGAGACAACAGACAGATAGGTCAGACACATGCGTTTTCTTCCCCTGTGTCCCCTTCATCGTTTGAGGGCTTCACGGGCAATGTGTGTTTTTAAGGTTTTAAGTACCACTCAGTCACTGGGGATTTTCCACAAGGACTCACAAAAATGCAGATTACACTGTAAAAATGCTTTTCAGTCCATAAAAGTCTGTTTTAACTAAGTAAATTTCTTTATGATGTTTAACTTCAGTTTAGGTCCTGATTCCAAGAAGAGAAACTTGGTAGGGCGAGAAGGAAAAATCAGGTGGAAAGAGGAAAAGCCCCACGACAGCCATTTGAAACACAATCAGACCTTGTTTACGTGACGTGGACTCCTGGCTTCCTCTTCAAAATGTACGCGAATAAAGAAAATACCTTGAGAATCTAATAATAGCTCCTGGAAACCTGAGATCTAACTCTCATCTTTCTAATTCTAGGGAACATGCCAGAAAGAATGTATGTTTGTAACACACTGATTCTTAGCAACAAGTCGTTCTTTAATTACTGCAAACTTGAATACCACATTGCCTATTGTTATGCATGGCATATAACGTTCAGTGACTTGTCTGACAGATTCGTTTACGTATGTCACCACTGTGCTTGTAATTTTGTTTAATGCTTGTGGTCAATGGGCTGTGTGTGTGTGTGTGTGTGTGTGTGTGTGTGTTTAAAGTTTCTTCAGCAGTTATTTCATGGGACTTCTCAATAGCAACTAAAACAACACCAAGTTTAGCAGAGATGGGACCGCAGACAGGGTCTTTTCTAGGAAATCAGAGGCAGTCAGAGTGACCATTCCGGCCCATATCCATAGAATTCCATATTCACACTTGAGGTCTAGCAGCTCAGCACTGTCTCATCTTTTTAAGACGTTACTTAATACTGCCCTTTAAAGAGGGAACTACTTGCTGGGGATGCAGTTTGTTGTCTATAGTCTTGCAAACAAAGACACTGCTTATTGAGTAAGTTAAGTGGAAATAAAAACATAGGCCTTGTAATAAGCCTGTGAGACCCAGACCTGTGGGTGACTCATGAGAGAGACCAGATACGGATGACTTCAGGATTCTTCTTGGTTTTAATGTTTAAAATTTCTCATGTTGACACATACAGTTTTCAGGTCCAGGATTGCTTCTTGGCAGAGAAACAAACTTTTTCACCCCTGCACGGCTGACTTGCCCAGAAGGATGTCCGAAAAAGAATGTGTGCCAGGCCCAACATCCATCTCTATCAAAATTATCTTGTCTCACATGTGTTAAGGTGAGAAGATCTGGATGAAAGGGGACTGCAGAAACAGCGAGGCAACCTCCCCTGAAACTATTGAAACTACTCTCTCTGGAAGAACTGTCAATAATAAATAGGAAGTATAGAAGAGCTGATTCCCTCACTCTACACAGGATTTAAATGGGCAGATAGCAGTAGGATTTGAAACAAAATTTCGTCATGACTTAAATCCCTAAGATTTAGAGTATTTTGTTTGTCTGAATGTCTAACAGTGCAAACGCTCTCCAGTAACATTAAAATGGAGAGTTTTTTCCTTTGGTATTCACAAGCATAACATACATAATCCTTTATCTCTGGCAGAGCTATTAGCTTTTTGGCCTTTGGCTGGTGGATGTATACAGTATCTATAGTTATTGCATGCAAGCGTTCTCAACTGACTTGCAAACTCTTTGATCAAACCAGCTAAACTTGATTTTCCAGATTATTCTGGAGACAAGGCACACAACTATCAGCTTTACAAGTCCTGGCAAGCAGTCAAGACCCCGTGCTCCCCCACTCCCTTTATCAGAATCAAAGGTAAACAGGGAGCCTGTTCTCATTTAAATTTGTAGCATCAGAATCCTGCCTGGACTTTCACAGTTGTAGCAGCAGAAGAAAAACAACAGTTGAAGTAAGAAAAAGGTTTCCTTGGCCTAGACGCCAAACCAAATAATGACACCCAAAGCAAAAACATGCTTCACTGAAACTAAACTTTAGTCAATTCAGCCTACTTAAAACAAAGCTTTTTTTGTGATTTCAAAAGTGAACATTGTACTTTGCTCTGGCAGCCATTTATATGTTTTTGAATGATCTGATTATGCATAAACCCCAGGCCTACAGAGGTTTCAGCACCTCAAACCCATGAGTGATTTGAAAACACAACTTGAAATTTCTATATACAGTGCTTACCCGTCTAACCCTCTTTACCTTTTAAGACATAACTTTCAAGTGACAAAGCTTTGACATACACCGTCGCTGTGTTCTCCTAGACCTTGGAAGTATTTCTGGGAGATTAGGATTCTATTTCTTTTTTCCTGGAAGCCTACATGTTTCTTTCTCTCTTCATTATTTCTTCCTCCATTGATGTTGCCCCCATTGGTACTGGCTTTAGAAGCAGAATTTATGGAAGATATAACATATAACCACCTTTGCAACCTGTAGTAGGAAGATATATGACAATCAGAGATTGTTTTGCTTTGTTTTTAAAAATAAAGCTACGGAGTCAAAGCCTTTATTTGAACAGCAACACGTATGCTTGGTGGTGAGTAACTGACCGGGACAGGAGTTTTAAAAGGCACTAGCTTGAGACACATGGAGGTTCCGAAGGAGGCTGAAGAAGCACAGGACCCTTTCTTAGTCCCACTCTTCTTTAGGGGGCAGTTCAGAGTTAGCGATGCTAGTGCAGCTCCTGGAAAGGTGTGTATTTAGGAGCTATAAAGAGTTTTTGGTAATCTTGAGCCAGGTTCCAGCACACTCACTAAATTTCCTAATTTTTCCACAATTTTTCTTCTAAAAAATTTTTAGAAGATTTTTTTCTCTTCTAAAATTGAAAGGATGTCCCTATCATTTTGGCTAAATTGCTTAAGGTGCCATTGCATTCCATATATCAGAACTTTTGATAGATGTTAACAAGGAAACTTTTCTTCTTACCTCTCTCTATGGCATTACCCAGCAGCTGTTGCTTGGAAGTACAGAACAAATTGGGGTTTGCCTCTTACACTAAGACAAAGCAGATAATTCACAAGCACACTGAATTCACAAGTGACACATCCTATCAGGATACGCAATTCTAGACATCTGAAGAAACTGACAAATTTTCCACAAGTCACCCCAATGCCCCAGACATATTCATAGATTTATATCTTTTAAAGCCAGTGCTGGAAGTGCATAAGTCCACAAGACTTCCCTGAAAAGCCATTAGTGTTGGTACCAACCTTAGAGAAGAATAGGTTACTATATGAAGTGTGATCATTTAGTTAAAAATATTATTAGAGTGAAAGACGTGTTGCCATTAATCCCTCTGCAGTCTACATTTAAGCACATTTATCTCTGTTCTTTCCACTTTCTGAAGCAGTTCTACAAGTCCTTCATGAGTAACTTTCTTATCAAAAATAAGGTGAATACTGTTGCTCGGTGCTGTCCAACGGAAAAACAAAAGCATCACAGTGTGTCCTTGTCTATCTTATCCACTGGATCTGGCATTGTGCGATTTCTGACTCTTCCTGAAAGACCATGAGCAGTAAATTTTTAAAATAGATTCAAGGCCTCAAGGAAGCCATGGTAGCACAACTAACAACACTCACAAAAAAGACTCAGACCTTCTTCCAAAAATGGCAAGGACTACGGGAGAATTATGTTTGAAGAGGCGGGTGTATTTGAGGGAGATTAGTAGCAATGAATCTTTTACTGCAATACAGTTTCAACTTAAACTATCTATATCTATATCTATGTCTATGTTTCTCTCTCTCTCTCTCTCTCTCTCTCTCTCTCTCTCTCTCTTATCACTCTACCTATTTATAGACAGAAAATTCCTGTGGTTCGTAGAAGTCAGTGATCCTGTAACATACTGCACCTGTTTTAGGCACATTGAAGTGTGCATGTGAAAAACTGCACTGTCCCCCTTTTTTCTCCTGCCCCTCTGACTTCTTCTTCTTCTTAGGCTATTGGCTCTTCGGTACCCTGATGTAACCTGGTAACATTCTCTACTAGTGGAGTTTCCATTCTCAGGCCGAAATCTTGAGGCAACTCCATTTGGGGGATTTCAGAGTTCTTTATCCAACCAGTTATTACTCATCTGCACCTGGATGTCCCCCAGGTAAATCAAGCCTGTCCAGGATTGTCATAGCACACCTCTGTGATCTGCGACCTGCATCCCAGTGAGGAGCACCACCTCTCCCAAGAAGCCTTTGACTCTTTTCCTTTCCATAATTCACAGTCAGTCCATGTAGCACTGGCTGCACTGCTCCAAGCCCTGCTTGTCTACATGCAGCTGCACCACCTGTGGCATCTTCAGCAACCTGCTCTGCATCAGTGCCTTTTGGGTTATCAGCTGGGCTCCTTGACCTCGGTCTTGGAGACAGTCCTTTCTCAAATGTAACTAAAGTCTTCCATGCTTTCTAGAGCCAATCATGGCTTTCCTTGCTGTTAGGATAACATCAAAGCCTTATAACATACTTTGCTAGTCCTGTACGTTTTTGGAGTCTGTTCACATTTACCCACTATTTTTTTACCCTTCACTTCTTCTGTGTTACCCCTCAGCCACTGAATGTCTTCTGGCTCTTTCAAAGTCTTTTACTTCTGGTTTTCCCCTCATGGCATTTGTTATCTTCCACCTGGCTGTGTTTTCTTCTCATCCCTAGATGATGTCAATTGCCTGTCAAGGTTCTAGAAGACTTGGTGACTTTAGAAACCATTCCCCAGTATTCCAGTTCTTGGTAGTCATTCCTCCACGGTCTGCATACAGCCCTGTGCTCTTGTGCATCCCAGCACTTATCTTTGGATACATTTGTCTCTTCAGAAATCTCTGTTTTTTCATTATCTTCTAAGTTCTATGAAGGCAATGACATGGAAAATGTCTATTATTCAGTAGGTAGATAGTAAATATTTAGAAAAAAGAGCAAATAATTGTATCGAAACAGGGCCCATCAATACCAGCAGGGCATGACTTGCTGAGTGAGGCAGATAATGTATCTTCCCTACTTCCTTGCCAGTAGGCCAGAGCTGGCAGAGACACACTCAATACAGTAGAGAATGAAAAGCTTGAAGGGTCTCCAAGGCCATCTTCATTTTAAAGCCAAAATAACGAAGGCCCAGGCAGAGGAAGTTGCTTCTTCACCCTCCCAAAAGATGTCTCTTAACTGTGGCCCTCCGTGTGTTCTTTCCTCTTTAATTTAATTTAGATCACTTTGGTATCTATAAAATAGTGCCTCACTTCTTGGGTTGGTTTGTTATCATTTGAATTTCTCTGGATTACTACTAAGTCTAATGTATTTCTAATGTTTAATAGCCAACCAAGGTTTCTCTTTATTCAGTTGCTTATTTATAAAACTGGTCCATTTTTTGTTGAATAATTTGTTTTCCTTACACATTTTTGGTAATTCCCTATATATTCTGTATACTAATTCTTAATCACTTATATGACTTGTAAATATCCAGGAAATTTTGGTTTCCATATCCCCTGTGACTCGATGATTCTATGCTTGGAGACATTCTCTTTTCAGAGAAACTCTCTCACATATTCCCAAAGAAATAGTTGAGATGTTTCCTGTGGTGATATTTGTAAAGGCCCAAATTGGAAATACCTACATGTACATTTACCTACTTACGCAGTTACTATTAGATGAAAGATAGGGTATTCAACTGATTCTGGGATCTGTGTCTTGTTGAAAAGACATTTGTGAAAAATAACAAAATATTAAAATGTCTGTGTGAGCAGTGTGTAAATGAATGTCTATGACATTATTTTAAATTATTTGTGCATCTGAAATATTTCCAAATTAAAGAATGAAAAAGTGACAAATAAGCCATGCCAGTCTTCTTTCAGGGAGAAATGACATAGCATGTGCATCTCTGAGGTCTGGAGAAGCAAGATGCTTTTGAGGAGCTTACAGATGGAGTACAATGTTGTAGTGATGGAAAAGGATGCCAGAGAGAGAGAGAGAGAGAGAGAGAGAGAGAGAGAGAGAGAGAGAGAGAGAACCAAGAAGGAAGAAAGTGTGTGAGAGAAAAAAAATTATGAAATACCTTGCTAGTTCATCCATTCATCCATGGTTGGGAGAGGTGCAAGCCTACAAACATAATTCTTTGAAGGAGAAATGCAGTGGTGGAAGCCATACTATTGGACCAGGCCAATCTCTTCATATTAGCCACCTCCCCCCTCCCCAAGAAAAACAAGGTCCCAAGTTCCAGAAAAATTAAAATGTAAAGAAGAAAAAAGTATTAGGATATAACAAATCCCATCATTTTATGTATTTCTATTACATTGGCACTTTTTAGTTGTTATGATAACTAACTGTAGAGAGATTATTTTTGAGAGAATGGTACAGAGGATAGATGAATTTTGACTAGGAGGAGAATATATTGTTGTGACTAGGAAGACATTATTAGTGAGACTTCTGGGTAACCCATAGGTAACACCTTGTGAGCTCTTGCCTGTGCTATGGGGTGTTTAGGCTAGAGGCACTTGGAGTTGGATTTAAATTTCTGCCACCTCACAGTTGTGCCTGAAGGGTCCTGGTTGCTGGCTGATCAATATCATGCTGAATCCCTCTGTCTTTTATGGCTTCAATAAAGACTATCTCATCAGGTGGCTCAAGGCCAGGAGATAACTCTGAGAACCTTCTATGAAGATCAACAAAGCAGTGGCCTAAGGTCACCACCACTAAGATGAATTACTGTGATATTCTCAGGGCTTTCTTCCCTTTATGGGCAAATTGTGACAACAGCCCTCTGCCTTTGTGATGCTGACCTGAGGATAGCTATTAAGTACAGTGCTGGTAAAGATAACAGAGGCAGCTGACTGCATCATGAACCGCTCTGTCTAAACTACACATCATGGGCTTTCCCGTCATAACTGACCTCACATTCCTCCAGTTAAGAGATACTGGTCTACAGACGCCGGAGCATCTTAGTGCTTCCTTTGATAGGAGGAATGGGGTGTTCTGAGAAGAGGTTCTGCTGAAGGCATCATCAGGAGTTGTTTTTTCTTTTTTTTTTCAAAGTGTGTCAGTGCTACAATGAATTTATTAGATTAGATAATTGTATCTTTAAGAGGAATGGGGCAATTTGTGCTCAAGAGTTGATATACAAGACTGGCAGGTTTCAACACATTGAGAATAGGCTAGTCCCAATAACAGACATCAGAGACTTAACTTTCTTTTGTCTGCCTCCTACTCAGTCCTTGCCAGGTTATTCCTCTCTGTTGTATATGTTCTCAGAACCCAGATTTTAATTAAGTATTCACTTGCATGATTTGTGTTTGCTTTTGAAGTTGAATGGTAGACTTCATGAGTCCAGGGACCACATCTTTGTTTTCCTGATTTGCAATGTCTTGAAGCCTATCCTGGTGTCTAGCTTCCCAGAGAACTTGTACTTCTTGAATATATGTGATCAACCGAGCAAGTGAATAGAAGAGCAAAATAAGAGAATAAAGACTGAGTGAGTCAATAGATGAAACTGGGGGAGCCATGGAAGACTAAGAGGGGTGCTGGCCAATGTGTGGCACCACAGGTAGGACCTTGTCCTTGAAGTCACCTATGGGCCTGGACAAGGGATAGTAAGTGTGTTAGGGGCAAGAAGGAAAAATTGCAGGGCAATGTGAGAACCAAAAATCTGTTTCTGAGAACAAAAGAGATGTTATCCTTGGAGGTATTACAAAGTAAATTTGACCTATTTCTTAATCTTTCATGGTTGACCACCTCAGAATGCACTGAATGATTCTGCTGTCACCCACAACTTCACAAGACAAATGCGTCTAGAGAAGGACTACAAAAGTATCTCTTTAAATATAGATGTAGTCAGCATAGAGTTTGATAGTTTTAGACCCTGGTGATCCTTAAAATTTTTGCACAATGGGTTGTTGTAACTGGCATTATCTTTTATAACTTAACTGAACAACCAGTTCTTGAGATGACTCAGGACATAAAGGCATTGCATAAATATGAAGCAGTATTACTATATCATAACCATTTGATTCTAGATGACTTACCTTAAAGAACAATACATTGCTTCTACTTTCCCATGACATTTAAATCTTGCTTTATGAGATTCCCAGAATAGGAAGTACAAAAAATACATAACACAGAATTTAATTGTATTTTTCATTTAACTATTCCCCTCCCATTTACTTATGACTATATATATGTTGGTAAAAACATGTCTCTTTTTTCAGGTAGGCTTCATGCTTGCTGGTGAGTTGTATCCCCAGGGTCTTTTCATTTCATTTGGATACAACATCTTGTTCAGTGGTCCAGGCCAGGCTCAAACTCATGATCCTCCTGCCTCAACCTCCTGTGGATCTGACATTACAGGTGTGCACAACCATACCTAGCGAAAAATATTATATGATGTAAAATACTTTCTCTTTTGTTGTGGGTTGAGGAATAAGTTATAAATTCCATGGCGATTGTCACTGATACTTAGTTTTAAAGCTGCTATTCCAATTCGTTCTTTGGTTCAGAATGTATGAAAAGATCTGTGATCCTATCACTTCTTCTAAATATTTCACTTGTACGTTTCGGTTAAAGGAACAATTATTATTAGGCTTGATTCCCATATAATGTCTTTGTAACATGGACTTATTGTGAGTGTTTTCAAATAACTTAGCTCTTTTGGTTTACACTGAATGTGCATGTAGTAACATGAAACCCTTCCTTCCTTTTTGGAACAGTGATTTAATTCTTTAGACAGACTTTACTGTGAAGAGCAGATTTAAGTTTCCAGAAAAACTGAAGTTTCTTACCTCCTCTCCCCACAAGTTGTACATAGTTTCTCCCATTAACAACTTGCTTTAGTGTAGTATGTTTTTATAATCAATGAACCCATATTGATGTATCACTATTTACTAAAGTCCATAGTTGACATGAAGTTTCACTTTGTGTTGTCCAATTCATTGGTTTTGACAAATGTTTGATATACCAAGCATCCATGATTTTTGAGTATTTTTGAGTGTGTGTGTGTGTGTGTGTGTGTGTGTGTGTATTTTAGGAAAGGGTCTACAGGGTGTTCAGGGTCTCACTACTAGATTGGACTCATAGTGATACACCTGTTTACAGACTCCCAAGAGTTGGGATTACAGGTGTACACCACCACACCCAGTCTCAATTGTCCTCTCAGTGTGCCCCGGGGGTAGGGCCAGCATGGTAGGCCTGGGGATTGAATCCCCCGGCCCTTGTGCCTGCTTGCAGGATCTTTAATCTGCTGAGCTATTTGGCTGGCCTCAAGCATCCACTATTGCACTAATCTAAAGAGTAGTTTTACTGCCCTAAAAGTTTCTTTTGCTCTACCTATTCATTCCCCTTCCTTTGTCCAGGCCCTTCAACAAAATAATTTTATGGAATGTTGAATCATGTAACAAAGCAAACAGAACTATGGCAGAAATATGATTGAAAACTGTTGTGCCAGGTATAATTCTCATTCTATTATCATTTTTACCTTGTTATAACTTCAAAGGTCTGGTTTTGAATTATTTATTAATAAATATGGATTTGGTTAATTACTCAGAAAGCTTGTTAATTCTTTTCATCATCTATTTTTATGGAAATTCTCTTCTTTCTTTCCTTTCTTCTATTGGACATGAAAGACACTAAATGGCCAAGTGTGGCTCATCTGTGAGTTCATTTACCCTGGTTGCCAAGTGATCAAAAGCATCATATGTCCTATCAGCCACACCATCTCCAGCATGGTCTACATCAGGAATCTTCATAAGGCATCTGCAGGTAAGCAACGATGGTGCTAGTCCTGAGGCTCCCAAAGGATCCATTAGACCGTCATTCTTTGGATCCCTGAGAGTGGGCTACAGCTCTCCCTGCTTCCCAGAGAGGGTGCTAGGATTAAGGAAAACTTTCATTTGTCATTTTCAAGGAACCAGGCTTAGATCCCCAAAGCGGATGGCTTGTCTCACAACGTTGTCTTAGTGTGCTGCACAATTGAAGCGCATAAAGAAGGTGCTAGAGGAGGCATTTCTCCACTTTTCATCAGAGGAATTTCCCAGCTCCGAAGCAACTGGGCTCCCTAAAGATTAACTTCCTTGATTCATATGCCCCTAACTTTCTTTAGTCGTCATAGACTCTAATGCTCCCTTTGGAGCATGGTACTTGTTTTTCTTAGTAGTTCAAAAATAAAGCATGTTGAATGCATTACCATGGCTACCCCTCTAATTAATACAAAGACTGTATGCATTTTAAAACAACTGCCTCTTTTCATAACCAAGTTACTTTTAGAAGCTATTATAAATTATTACCTTCTTCTACTTCTGAGGTGTCTTATGACTAAAGGCTGGGACAGCCCCCATGATGCTCTTTAACAATGACTCTTATGTTTCTTTTGGTAAACTCATAATGTTAATTACACTCTGCAGCAGATGGAGTACCTTCCCTCAAGGACTCAGTGCACCTTACAAGTGGCATGAGTCATCAAAGGCCTTCCAGAATGGAGGTAAGTATCTGTGGTCACAATTTTATAGTTATAGAAGCACAAAGACGGTAAGTGTTTTGCTTTTTAAAGTGGCATAGAGTTTGGTCAAAAGACTTAGTCATCATTTAAGGAAGCAGATAAATTCAATGAATACATATCGAATGAATATATGAATGGTTTCATCAACAAGATTTGGTTTTCCTAGAAAAGAACACCTGGACAATACTAATGATTTTGATGAGTCACAGGTGAACAGATTGGGAGTTCTACATTGCCAAGTAATCAATTTTTGCAATGATTAGTATAGAAAATGATGGCTTGATGATCATTGTGTTATTGTAAAACTCTAGAAAATGGAAGTGGCCAGCAGTTTGGTAATGTTATATAGAGACATTGAAACTTGGAACTAAAAAGATTACAGAGACTATCCAGTCATGCACTTTCATATTTTAGATGAGATAATTGAGAAAGGCAAATAAGTGGCTTACATGAAATCACTCAGTTTTTAAAATCGTAATTTAATTTCTTGGCATTCCCTTCTATTTCAGGAAAGGTTTAATTTAGCCTGATCATTCAGTGAGTTAGTGGCATGGTTAACAAAAATCCATGATCCTGACCCTAATGAGTCCCTCGCCTCACTGAATTACATTTTTAAAAGATTTCACAATAAATGTCTTTTTACACCCTATCATAAAACTACTGGACATGAAAGTTGTGAGGAGGTTACTTTTTCTCCTTTTGTTTAAACTGATGAAGACTGATGGTCAAGGAGTTTAAGGACCCACTCAGGGCTCAGGGCTGGATACTGACACACAGAGCCCTACTGTCCCTCACCAGGTGGTTCACCTTCCTCTCCAAGAAGCTGGGTCTTTCACCCATTACTCAGGATCTCAGCAAGCAAGCCCACCAATACAATTTCATCCTAAGTTTTATGAAATCTGCCAGAGACAAATGAGCAATAAGCAAGGTAATACTGAAGAATTAAAAATGCGAAAGCAATCCAGGGCTTGTTATTAGGTCAGGGATAATTGAGAGTCTCTTTGCTTATTTACTGTCTGCAACCCCTATGAACCCTGAAAATGATGTCTGTACTTTATCACAAAGAGACCAGGGTATTGCAAGATCCGAAAGGGCTTATTAAATTTTCAGAGATGCTGCTATCTCCATCAATCCCTTTGTGTTAAGTATTTTTATTTATGATGAGAATTGGTGTCCAAGTCCAAAGGTGCACTCCTGTAGGCCTGGTTACTTTCTCTAAAGGCTGAAGCAGGTTTCTGGCCATCTGAAGGTTGTCTAGGTAACATAGCAAACTCTGGTTAAAATACAAACAAACAAATAAATATCTCCACATAAACAAACAAATAATAAGGAATGATAATCTTTAGCAAGTGAAAACTTCTAAACAACTATATATATATATATATATACATATA
>NDGN011485318.1:0-17972 GCA_002564285.1 Tympanoctomys barrerae
TTCATTTTCTTGTGTTTCTATACTGCTGTAGAGCATGGAGCCCCTACTATTGTGTTTCACTAATTTTTAAAAACCAATATGAAGAGTAGTTGTAGTGAGCATTGTCATACAAACCTTAGCCAAAGCAACTTCATCTTGTGATGGACATTTCCTCTATCTAGTTGTCCAGGGAACCTTCCCAGGGTGCTGAGATTGGATACTAGGCCCTAGCACTGGGATTAGAGCCTGCTTACCAAGACCAGAGCTCCTAATAAGAATGGGTTTGGAAAGCAATACACACTTTCCCCAAACTTCTTTCTTGCTTTTGCTGTCTTAATCATTGCCCTATAAACCAGTAAATTAACAAAGGGGAGCTGGTACTTTGTTAGTGTTTTATCCTTCAAGTGATCTATGTTTTGTAAGTAACCCATAGAAACTCATTTTCTTGTGAAGCTGGGCCTGTCCATCATTCTTTGTACTGTTAGTCCCCTTTCAATTTGGCAGAAGACATTTCTTTTATGTCTTTCCAGGATATTAATCAAATAGAAGATAAGAGGTTGACCATTGAGCAAGAGGCAGATAGGGTAACAGAAAAAGAAGGGAAGATAGTTTCTGAGCTTCCCTAGCATACTTCAGTCCACAGTGTTTGGCAAATGCTTTCTAATTTTTCTGGCTCGTCTTGTCTTCTCTTATCAGAACCTAAATCCCCTTTTGTTCCCCTACATAGTGGTCCCTGATGGTGTGGCCAATCTGTCTCCATACAGCCCTAGAAATGCTCTTCACAGTGGAGACCTAGAAATGGTTAGTGGTGCAGTGAGCATACCAGTGATTAACTATAAATTATTCACACAACTGGGCTGTTCCTTAGAGCCTGGTGCTATCTTAATAGATATTTAATGCCTGAAAGACCAAATGCAGGGTTAGGCTAGACTTGGAAGACGGGGGACCTTGTCAAAGATCAGAAGAGCATTGATCATAATCTGGAATGTAGAGGTATGAGTGATTGGTAAGGAAAGAGGTTGGCCTGAGCCTGGACCCATAGAGGAGGGCTGAGTTCCAGATTTGGGCTGGGGCTCAGGGGTCAAAAAGGTACAGCTCAGAATGGCTTCTCAAATCACTTGTTTCACTGCCCCTTCCTGGCCCAGGAACTACACTGGGAAACATTTTCTGTGACTAAACTCAAGCTGGCTATGGCCTTGCCCCGGTTACACTCTGGTCTGCCTTCAGATCCCACCAGGATCCCTTTCCCCGTGGCAAAATTTGTGTTGAGTCTAAGAATGGGACTGACATGCATCTCAGAAAGCTCCCTTAACCCCAATGGGGACAGGGAAAGCTCTGCATTTATGCCTCCCACCATCATGTCTTCTTATCCTACTTGGTCCCCTACCCATTTATCAAAGAGCAATTTCTCTTTTTCCTCTTACCAATCTTTATTTTGCTTTTTATTTATACTTTGGATTATTCAAATGAGAGAAAGCAGAAGTAGGTATTTCTGACTGTCAAAAGTGAGCAGAAGAGACCAAAAAAAAAGGTCACTACATTTTTTTTAGTAAGGGTCTACATGGTCTCACTACCTACATTGGACTCATAGTGATCCACCTATGTTCGGCCTCCCAAAGAGCTGGGATTACAGGTGCTAACCAGCACACCCAGCCTCAAATCGCTGTCTAAGCATGCCCCGGTGATCGAACCCTGGCCACTGCATATGCCTAAGCAGGTGCTTTAATCCACTGAGCTATTTGGCTGGCCCAAGGTTACTTGCTGGCCACCTTCATGCATAGGGTCTCAGGGTCCTTAGCAGGCTCCTCAGGAGGCTCAGAGAGGGTACAGCTGTCATTCAAGGGCTGGAAGGATCCCAGGTAAGAAAATGAGCCAGCCCGGGGAGAGGATTTCAGACACAAGCAGTATCTCCCATAAAGCACAGCACCTTCACAGACTGTGCCACCTTAGCTGGGCCCTCAGAGAAAGAATGAGCTTTATCAAACCTGTCAGTCAGTCTTTGATGACTCCCTGAGGGCTGAAGGCCCTATGAATGAAAGTGGCCAGCAGGTGACTGGTGACCATTCTCTTCCTATGTCTCAGTGAGTATCCCTCAGGTCTTCATACCAGACAAGACATGAAGGATTTCCTGCTCAGCTCAAGATGGTCTTTAAGTGGAACCTGTTCTGAAAAAATCTATTGTGATAAATGTTAACCTTTGAATAGAATAGAAACCTGTTCTTTATTTTCTAACAGGTGTGTCTCCTTCTGAGATACTAGAAAAGGATTGTTTTTCTAATACAGCCACATTGACAGACTCAGAAGCTAGGTGTATGTCGGCCATCAGGGGTCACAAGGTGAAATCACCTGAAATGGGTAGGCTGGATCAGGCTGCCATGAGGTTCTCACACCACAGAGAGGGGCTGAAGACCCCTCCTGGGTCTCTATCCTTCCAAGAAGCGATGAGTACAACATGTGATTTTGGAAACTTTATTACAGAGAAGAGAGAGACAGAGGTATCCAGAGACCATGAAGAGTGATGTAGTTGGAGAGATTGGGTGAAAGTCAAGATGGGGCTGAATAATGGCTTCCCAAGATGTAGAACTATTCACATGATAACTGTGAATATTTCCTGTTATCATAGTGGGTACAATGTGGTCACAAATATCCTTATAACAGATAAGTGGTGAAAAGAGAATGAGAGAAATTTGAAGATGCTGCAGGATTTGAATATTGAGGAAAAGTCTCAAAGCCAAGGAATTCAGTTCTACATAATGGAAAAGGGAAAAGAAAAGGCACATGAACAGGTGTGAATGTAGCATAGCCCTGCAGTTACTTTAGTTGTGTCTCAATGAAACCCATGTTATAATTCTGATCTTGAGAACTAAAAGGAGAATTTTGTCACATAAAGCCACAAAGGTTTGTGTGTGTGTGTGTGTGTGTGTGTGTGTTTGTGTGTGTGTGTTGGTAATTTATTATAATAGCATTTGGAAGCTACTACAAGGGAAGCTACTACAAGTAGTAGAAAAGAAAAAGCATGTAGAGGGGCAGGCTGTTAAAGAGAAGGCAAATAATCAGGGGTTAGGTGGACAGAAATGTGGGCAGACAGGAGGTGGATAGACAGACTTAAGAGCAGACATTCAAGAAAACAGGCAGCACAGAACAGGCAGGTAGGAGGATGGAAGGCTAGAAAGAAGGATGTGGAGGAATGGACTGGAACAGGCACAGGGAAATGGGATGTCAGGTAGGAGACTCTCAGCACTGCCCTTGTCCCCACCAGGATTACTTCAGCTTCCTGAGACGCAGGTAGATCCCATTCTTGGGCTTCAGCACAAGTCGTGCCACAGGTTGTGGGATCCTCTTGGGGTCTGGCAACAGCTCAAAGTGGAGCAAAGTCAGAGCCACAGCCACCTTCAGCTCATTCATGGCAAATTGTTTCCCAATGCAATTCCTAGGTCAGCAGGGAACAGTGAAATGAGAAGTGGCCTCAGGCTCTGTTCAAAAGATGGCAGACGTTGGTATGTGAGCCCCAGCCCAGAGCTGGGCATTCAGGGTGCACCTTTATGGACAGACCAAACAATCCCTTTCCTCACAGTCACTTACACTTCTATTCCAGGCCCTGGTTTATGCCCTCTTGACCTTTGTCAGTGCCTCCCATTCTTCCAATGCTCTGCTTGACCCTTCTCAGCTCTCAGAGTCATGAAATCTCCATTAAGACAAGGCCAGTACTCTGAAGCACAGAGTCCTATCCTGTGGTTAGTTCATTTCCTCACTAAGGGTCTTTGGTTTCATAATGTGGAGAATACTGGTCAAGGCTACACAGGACAGAGTGGGCCACACTCCCATGGATCACTGTCTTTGTAAACAAAGCATTTACATTTGTAATAGCAGTCAGGCATCAGTGGAGAGGCTTTTGAAATAAAGATCCTCTCACTATAGCCATCTGCTTCTCACTCAATAATCAGCACTGGGCCCTTGAGTCAGCACCTTGCTTCCCATATATCCATTTTGTGCACGAGCACTAGTAGCTTTCTAATATTATTTCAGAAGTGTCCCTGTCTTCCACTTTGACAGGGAAGTTTCCTCTTTTTGAATTCTCTTGTGTGCATCACACACACACACACACACACACACACACACACACACACGTCTTTCTATGCTCTCCACCAGGCAGGACTGTGTCCAAATGCTTCCAAATGCCAGCTACACCACCATATCTATGTTCTGTCAAGAGGATTCTGTCATTCTCTTTATGCCTGTCCAGCCCTACATCCTTATTCATATTGAAGCCACTGGGCATACTCCCTCTCTCCCTCTGCCTGCACATCCTCAAGGCTCAGGCCAATGATCAGCTGGCTTTCACCCCTCTGCTACTGTCCCTCTAGCCACTGGGCCCCCATGGCACCCTCAGTGCTATATTCACTAGCACACCACAATCCAGGGCCTAAAACAGTGTCAGGAACATGGAACATTCCACATGAGAGAGGGAAGGAATGATGGAAAGAGTGGTCCACGTTGTATACAGATGTCTAATTCTATAAAACACCTTCTGTTCTTGTTACTGAACCAGGGGCTCTGTGTTCTTACTTCTTAGCATAGAACTTGGCATAGATAAATGTACTTTCCAGTACCTTTGTATTTTCATGAAGTTAGTTGAACTTTAGAACAAAAATAAAATAAAATGCAAAAGAATATGCAGAGGGTAAAATTTTCTAGCTAGTATTTAAGCTACCTCAGACTCTCTTGTCCTGTCCTCCAATGATAATGTCATGAATTGTACCTAATGAATAAGAAGATGTACTCAAACTTGAGGAAACTTATCCTAGAAAGGTGGTTTTTGAAAAAACAACATATTTAAAGCCTATTCTATGAACATTTACACAGCATGGTGGAATTCACAGAATCAATTCAGACAAAATCTTTTTACTAATTATTTACAACCATTATGCCAAGGCATATTCCATAAGATAAATCCTGCAGCCCTTGTGGATTTTCACAGAAAACATTTGGAGTGTACTTATCCAACTAAGCAATTATTTCAGGAGTGTCTGTTACTGTACGCCCCAGTGTGGGCTGTGGTCATAATTACATTGTAGAATTTCTCTCAGAGGCAGTTTAATACTCCATTCTTGTGTTTTTGTCGAAGTTGACCTAGGTGAATGTGTAGCAGCCCCTGTTCACTTAAAGTATTTTCCTGACTGACTTAGCTGACATAGATGTGTGGTATTAATAAAAAGTAAAATTGAGGGACAAAAGCTCAAAATATATGAGACACTATTCTTTGTTGTCCACTTCTTTCTATGTAGTAGGCAACACACTTTCAGATATGTGGCTTCCACAGTAGCACCAGTGAGGCTGGTGGGATTCTAAATATATAAAGACATTTCAGTTATTCATCAGTGACTGGTAAACTAAGGGGAAAAAAGATGGTGGGCTGTGCTGAGAATGTAGGAAGAGATATATCTAACCTTTCAGATGCCTGGCAATTGATTAAAACTAGCAGCTGAAGGCTACATGAAAAAAATACAAGTTTACATGAAAAAAGATATCTGGAAATTCAAACTTCAAAAGTGAGGAAAACACCAAAATACAGTGCTTGAAATGTATACTGACATGGATTTTTGACTGCCTGCTGGGAAGACAGCCAGCCAGAGTTGTGTGTGGAGAATGCAGTCTTCCCTTTGTCCTTCCTTAACGCAATGAAGACAAGTGGGTCAAAACTGCATGGTGTGTTCAGAAATGCCACTTTTCTTTGGGGCACAGACTCACCCACATGATTCTCCTTACCATAAAACACAAAGATACACCTGCAGGTGCCACATAGGAACTTAGATGGTCACAGATGTCAGATATGTACCAAGAGGATCACACACACACACACACACACACACACACACACACACAGTGTGAGATGCCACACCTTGATCCTCCTGAGAAGGGCAGGAATGCATGGCTGTGTCGGGTAGCATCTGGTGCAAACCGAGAAGGGTCATAGACCTGCAGAGAGACAACCAGGTCAGGATAGGGAGAGTCAAGCCTGTGCTTCCAAATCATAATGAGACAGGAAGCCCAGAGGTGGGAGCTGGAAGCACAGAAGGGTAAACAAGGGAATATTCATTCTAACGGGTCACCTCCTCCAGTCCTCTGGAGCCCTCATACCTCTGGATTTGGCCACACCTTCGGGTTGTGGTGAAGGGTATAAATAGAGAGTGAGACTGTGATACCTGTGGGGCGGGGAGGAGACAGAGAGAAGACTGATTACATCCATGGGGTAGGGCCATGACCTGAGCCAGTAGGGGATAGACATACAGAAAAGGCCTGCATGCTGCAATTCATCACTTTTAGCAGGATGATCCTATTACGAGGAGGAAGGGTGGGCATGGCAAAGCACCTATAACAGACGAGGAGCAGAAAATGGCAAAATGATAAAAGGAAGAAAGAACTAGAGGATTCTGGCTCATGACAACTCACATCTATCAAATGCCTTCCACGAGCCATTGCAAGCATTACTTTGCTCAGTATACACAAGCATGTCCAAGAAAGACACTGCTCTATACCTGTTTTTCAGATACTGAAGTCTCAGTGAGGCTGATGATCTTCCCCATGTTCACTCAGGCTGGATATGACAGGCAGGGATCAGGACCAATACTGACTGAGCGAATGGGAGATTTCTCTCAAGGGGGTTCTCAGATCAGCTCATCAACTGCTATCTTCAATGAACCCAATGGCTCATCAGAGAATGGATTATATTTTTATCTATAACATGGGGATCCATCATCTCCCAAATTTGCTTTCATAAATGGAAACAGCCACATCTCCTTAGATTCTGATTCTTTCTGCTCCACACAACTCAAGGAATGAGAATTTCAGGGCTAATGTCCTGAAGTCAGTATTTAATCTAGAGCTTCACATTGACTTGCTGAGATGGTGATGGATTCGAGCTCTGGGTCAAGAATTCATAAACCATTTTATAACTTCAAATTAAGGATCCAATTTACTTATAAAGAAAGGGAGACTCCACAAGCTTCAGAATTCTTGAAGGACATGTAGACTTCCAATCTTCCCTGTGCTTCCTTAAGTGAGTCGGGGAAGGTCATACCTTTAGGTAAGGAGCGTCCATCAGGGAAGGTGACAGGTTTGCTAAGATCTCTGCTCACATTTGGTACAGGTGGATACAGCCTCAAGGCTTCTTTGATGCACATGGTGGTATATGGCATCTGGTCCAGCTGTTCCCTGAAATGAAGCTTATCTTTAAGGACAGAAAAGATCTGGAAAGACCAAGGTCTTCCCCTATGAAAGAGGCTGTGCTATCCTACTTCTTGAGCTCTTACTCACCAAGTGATGGAGGATCCATCTCCCAGGAGGCTCTGGACCTCCTCCCTGCACTTCTGTTGATGCTCGGGGTGTGCAGCTAGGGCATAGAGGGTCCAAGAGATGCCACTGGCTGTGGTATCATGGCCCTCAAACATGAAGGTGTCCACCTCAGCACGCAGGTCCTTGTTAGATAAGCTTTTCCCATCCTCTATCTGGGGACAGACACAGGTAAATGATCAGAGTTTTTCCCTCTGCTTTTCTGGAAAAATCCTTAGACCTCTCCCATTCATGCTCACTCTGGCAAAAAGGAGGATGTCCAGGAAATCCAAGCGCCTCTTCCTCTTGATCTTCTCTAGTTCATTCTCATCCTGGAGCTGAGATTTCCTCTGCTTGATCACTTGGTCTGTTGCAGGACAGAGGTTACTAGGTAGATCTGAGAGCTAAAGCAACCCACAGTAGCTCTACATGTCTACACCCTCACCCCGTCCCATCTGGAAGCCCTGTAGAGCTACGAGTGTGGGTGTGTGGGTGTGTGGGTTAGGATTTGGGAGTCTACAGTACCATTTGATGCATCTCAGGTCTCACCATGAGAGCACAACCAATGGAGGCTCTCTTGAATGTTTTTGAGATGGGGTCATTCAACATCACCAGTGTGAGGGCACAAGTAATCCTCTGCACACCACCTTACACACTAATACCACAGCTCCCTTACATAAGGGATGTACCAACATAAGTGTGTCCCAGGTCCTCCAGGAACACCAGGGCCATGGCTCTCCACCTGAGGGGTCATGGCCAACCCCACTGTTTGGAGACTGGTAGAGGAGGAGAAGCGGGAGACAGAACCTGTGTGCTCATGGGCAAGCTTGCAAGCTTGTTTAAACAATCGGCCATTTGAAGACAAACTGTAGATGGTGTCATTCTGGTGAAAGATGTTCCTCACACGGGTAAAAATCAGACTGTTTAGGTCTCCAATTGCTTGGATATAGGAGTGAGAATTCCTGAGGAAGAGGATGCAGAATAGATTAAAGTCTGAAGTCTGACCTGGATGGCACTAGAGTGGTGATCTTCTTAATGATGGTGACACACAAATCTGAGGCCCATATTACTCTCAGACCCTAAGGACACAGCAAAATATCCTGGCATCCTTCCAATCTAGGGGTCAGGCATCTGNCTGGGACAGTGTTGGGTCTGATCAAGACTTAGAGCTGGCCTGAGGCTAGAGGCAGAATCTTGCTTTGTGTGGAGATGAGCATTCAAGCTGCCCCACCTGGCTCTTAGTAGTAACAAGAAGTCAGGTCCACACCAGAACTAAAAAGGACTTTGTAGATAAAGTATTGCCACCTACCTGTCAAACTGGGTACCACTCTCGTAGCTGAAGGCGCACTTCATGATGGAGTCCAGCGTCATCAAGGAAACAGGTTGAAAGATCTCCAAAGGGGAGTCCTGACTGATGAGCTGCTCCCATTTGTCCTGTGGTGGGAAGGCGGCATTGACCTTCTTTTCCCCAGAAATTCTGAGCTAAATAGACTTCACTTTTCTCTTATATTTTCAGATATCCTGGTCTGAGTTCTTTAGAAAACAGATGAATCAAAGATTGCAAAAGCAAATTTTGTTAAATGACACTTATAATCTCACAACTGTCTGAAAATTAAACATAGCATATCCCATAAGGTCTGAAAAAAAATGATTTGGGCAACAGGTTTTTATATATAAAGAAGTGACCTTTTCAACACTCTGTGAGCTGAGCTTGGCCTGAGAGAGATTACTAGGACTCTAATTTTAGGAGGTAAATGTGTCAAGGCAAAATTTCCACTCAAGGCACCTCTAATGGGGCCCATTAGGGACTTTCATTCCTATTTACTCATTAAAAGTTTTCTGAGAACAGTTGGGCCAGAAATCAGTCTGTGAAGATGCAGACCTGGTGTCCATCTCATTGCATTTGTCATTCAAAATCCATGGACTCAGGTGACTGGATGACACACTCTGAGGTTCTTGGGTCACTGAAGCTGCCAGTGCCCAGGACAGCCAGGGACAAGTAGTCCTGTTGTCTGGTAGGGCTGACTTCCTCTGTTCGCTATAATGGAGACCTGGAAATGGGAGACGGGGCCAGTGTCCACTATTCCTCTCTGCTTTGGATGGTGTGGCTTAATGTTGATGTCAGGCTCCTATATGTCTCATCTCATTATTTTTAGAGGGTTTTTCCATATAAATCAGGGTGCCCCAAACTTACTATGAAGCCAGGATGGACTTCAACTCACCGTCTTCCTGCTTTAGTCTCTCAAGTGCTATGATTATAGGCATGTGGCACCATGCCTTACTGTCAAATCTGATTTGAGGAACTAATTTAGCCATGGCCTGGGGTGTTACTCATATGATTATGAATGAGGGTGGTCTGTATCAGAGAGAAGAATACAAATGTGTGCTGTGAGTAGAAGTGTGGAAATAATAGACTCACCAACATCACTCGGACAGAGTTGACCATGACAGCCACATAGGGCTTCAGGATGTCATAGTGGAAGGCTGGGGTTAATGTCCGCCGGTGCTGGAACCATGTTTGCCCATTTAACAGGAGCAAACCATAGCCTGTGAAGGAGAAGGTGTGTGCATGAGTGTGTGAGCAGTGAAATCAGAGAGAAGAATTGGGACAATTGGGGTGACATAAAAGGTGATGTTCTGGGGAAAGAAAATCAGGAAAGTCTAGAGAAAGCAAATCAGGCAGAATCTCCTGGAGGAAGAGTAAAGGCTGATAGTTTTCAAGAATGTAAATCTCCCAATTGTTCTAGTAATCACACATGATTGTGACAGCTGGGAGAGAAAGGTTGTATAGTGTTGACAACAGGGTAATAAAAATTAGTATGAGAATGTAGAAAAGTAGGGAGAAATATGGAAAGAGATGTTCCCAGGAGGACTCACACCAGGATGAGGGTATTATGAGGATTCAGTTAAAAGGAGAGAAATAAGTCTTGATTTACAGATTGACCATTACAGTGGTGACCCATCAGGGTTTATTCTCTGTGGATCAGAGAGATATATTTCAGTAACCCTATTTGGGGAATGATCAGGTTTTAGGTGTACGTACCAATCCAAGGAGACAGTAATCTGTAAGTACTATGAGCTTTGGGATCTGAAAGAAAACAAGAGCTTTATAGGAAATCAACATTAACTAAATAATGTGGCCTCAAGAGAGCTAAAATTGGGGCAATGGGCTTCATGAGTTCCTGATGATTGTCAGTTGGCAATTTGTTCCATGTCTCTTCCCGTAGCCTCTCATCTTTTAGCTCTGTCCAGTCAGTTGGGCTCAGAAACACCATACCTGAGTACCAGCAGCTGAACAATACCCCAGTGACATAGACAAAGAGGTGGTGAAAAATGCAAACCATCATATATTCAGTGACCAAGAATAAGACAGAGCCTTGTGGTTTTTCTACAATGGATGGATGATGGTTTTGTTACTGAAGAAAGGAGAAAATTAAAGCTTTTATACCAACATCACTTTGAGTATGAAATTATTTTTTATATATGAGGCAACAAGTTAACAGATCACATCATTTATGGAAGGAAGAACAATTCAGACACACAGAGCTGTTTTACATTACTCAGTACACTGAAAAAAATATTATTGGCTTTAGGCTGGGCTACAGGCTGGAAGGAAACGGAAATAGGTAGAAGACTCATGTATTAACATTTGAACTGCTACCATCTTCTGGAATTCCACAGATTCTAGGCTATAGACTCAGGAGGGAAGAGATGATACTATTGGGATGGGGTTTCACTCTCACCTGATCTCCCCAGGATCACCTTCATGTAGTCAGGATCATAGAGCACGATGGCAACCTTGGTCCCCCAGAGCCAGCGAGGACAGGCACTTGGGAATTCTTTTGCCCATTTTACCAGTTGTTCCAGCTCTTGGTCTATTTGGAACTGTCGTGGAGGGAAAGAAATTTAATAATTCTATTTTTAAAAATTCATTTCTTGAAAAAAATTCACTTATTGGAGCAGGGATGAATGCTAAATGACCACAGGGCTGTAGTACTTCACCAATATAAGGTGAAATCATTACAGTGGGCTCTAATCCAGTGTAAGGATGTCTTTATAAAAAGAAGAATTTTGGACTCAGTGATATGGATGGGGAGAGGCCAGTGTGAAGAGATAGGGAGAAGTGGGTCATCTACAATCCAAATAGACAGGTGTAGAGCAAGTGTTCTTCCAGAGCCAACAGAAGGAGCCCAGCTTGCCAATACATTTCTCTTGCTTTGCCCACATGGTCTGTGACTTTGTTGTGGTAGCCTCAGCAAAGTGATCAATTATGTAATGCTCAAGGCCATTCTGTGGTCAAGGATGGATCTGTGGTTTATCTGTTTTACTGAAGAATGAGGAAACCATGGTTCATTTTCCTGTGAGAGCACATTAAATTTAACCCTGTTATCCCACGGTGTCCTTCAATGTGCTCCTGGGTGTCTCTCTATTATCATATATTTATTCAGTGTCCTAATACTTAACATGTTTCGGCAAACTGACCTTTGCTATCTGTCATCTCTGTGTTCTTAGGGCCACATATATAGCATGGCTTGTAAGAACCATGCTTTATTTTTTTAAAAAATATGAAGGAACCAATGATGGCACATGGGAAAGTGGGTGAGTGAGTCTTCATTAAAATTTCTATTTCAAGGACCAAATAAAATCTTGGACTATAGAAAAAGAGGAAGAGGAAGAAGAAGACAGAGGAGGAGGAGGAGGAGAAGGGAGATGGGGGAGAGGAAGAGGGAGAGGAAGGAGAAGAAGAGGAGGAGGAAAAGGAGGAGGAGGAGGAGGAGGAGGAAGAGGAAGAAATGAAAGAAGGCTTGGGGCATGGCAATGTACCTTAAAGGAAAGGAAGTTACCGAGTGCAAAAGGACAGAACCCGGGAGTACAAGGTCTTTCCTTTGGCATATCTATGCCTATTCATTCAGCTAGCAAATAGCTGTTGAGGCCTTACTGTGTCAAAAGCTGGTGAGACAACCATGAATCAATGGAAACACAAGAATTCTTTGGCTTTGTTCATCAATAGCTACATCATGTCTGCATAGTATGCTAAATTCTGTTCTGAGAATTTGATTGTGCCAATCATGGTGTCTATCTAGTCCAGTCACCTGTGGCTGGGATTGCAAAGGGCTTTAGAGTTACCCTGTTTGGATAGTAGAAGCCTGAAAAAAGAAAAAAGAAATCTAGGCAGAAGTGTGAAAATATTTCTATAACATTGAGTAAATATATGAACAAGTAGAAGCCTGGAGGGATTCACTCTTATTTATTAAGCACTTTGTGTCAATTGCTTTCTGTGTAGTCAATGAACTAATACAATTCATCCTACCATGGAGTTTATAGTCTAGTGAGATATATGAAGAGCAGTGAATGCCGACTTGTGTTGTCTTGCTTACATTCCTTAAAAAGGCTGCACTAGCATTCCTGGATATGTCCTTCACAGAAACTTCATTGTCATTTGATGCACTGCAGGAACTAGGAATCTATAACCCCTAGCTACAAGGTTTTGTCACCCAGGATCCCTCATGTTGGCTCTTAAAAGGTTTGGGAGACCTTGTTCAACACTCCTTTCTAAGAGCTTGGTGCCCTTTCTAAGTCTGCTAACTATAAATCCTGCTCCTGGACACTGCCATTGGTTCAACTTAATTACATGTGGCATTCTTGTCCCTTGGTTAGCCACTAATAGAGGTAGTGAATAAATAAAATTCTCAGTATTAAAAGAAATGGAGATATTTGGCTAAAATTGCTATTGGCCAGTGGTAATTGAGAGGTGATTCAGCACCAGGAGTAACACGATCTATGTAAAAAGAAGTTGACACGATAAATAATCTAGCCCACATGACAGCATCATTCAGTGTGTGACAGATGAAACAAAAGTTACAATATCTTAAAGATCAACAAATAATCTGGAAGTCAATATTAAAATTTGTGTGATCAAACATTGGCTATCAGAATTTAGATATTTCTCTCTAGCTAATTGTAATGGTTTGCATATTCAATTTCCCGCTGATGCCAGTCATTTCACCTCAATGTAGAAGAGAGTGGTATAGCTTTCCTCCTCTCCCCACAGGACTGGCCAGCACAGGGGATCAGCATAATCCATACTCAGAGCTCAGGTTCCTCCTTATTCTGCTTCCTTGTTGGGCCTGCTCGACTGTACCCAGCTCTTTCTTTGCAGGTGTAGAAAGAGCAGAGAGTGCTGAACTCCAAAGTATACACAGTTCTGTGCATACAAGAAAATTGAGTAAATAGCTCCTGTTTAATCAGGCAGCTCAGGTATTTGTCCTTTTCACCTTTGAGACACCATGCAGCTCTGTGCTTCACATGTGTGTAACCACTGTGAAGATTGCACCTTTCTAAAATCACCCATTCTGGAAGATTCTTTAC
Organism: Tympanoctomys barrerae; assembly: GCA_002564285.1. NCBI lineage: Eukaryota > Metazoa > Chordata > Mammalia > Rodentia > Octodontidae > Tympanoctomys > Tympanoctomys barrerae. The sequence goes on from NDGN011485318.1 coordinate 13,678, forward strand.
TCTCAGGCAAATGTAGTGAGTGGTCTGTCCAAATAACATCATCTACCTACCCCATCAGAGACCCTCTGAAATTTTTCTGTGACCTGATACCTTTTGAGATTTGTCTATTATTGCCCACAAAAAAATCACAAAACAAAACTGATGTCTGTGTTCCTAGGTAAGCTCAGGGACAGGGACAAAGGGCAAATTGAATGATGGATGCAAGGAAGCACCTAGATGCCTTGCTCTTTGAGAACAGCTGAGGCTTCTTTAAAGGTTCACCCTGGAGAAGAGGAGACTCAAGAAGAGCCAAGCACAGCCCTCAAACTACAAGGTTGACAGGGTATATAATATATCTGCATAAGAAGATAGTGTCATGCAATACAGCAATCATTGTTGAATTCCTTTTACTTCATTTAGTGAAATTTTCTAATGCTGATTTTTCCACCATTATTTCGTATTGTTTAAAATATAAAAAATAAGATAAAATAAAAAGAAAGCAAAGAATATGTAACAGAGCTGAGTGATAGTAGGCCAGGATTCTTGTGAAGGAACTCTTCACTATTTTGATGATCCCAGCCTGAGAATTATGCTGGGTGTTCCCCGGGAGACATACCATCATCGTATAAGAGGCTTTGTCCTATAAGACTGTGGATGTAGCTCAGAAGTAGAGCACTTGCTTAGCATATGAACCACTGAATTTGGAGGTTTTTTCCTGTGCATTTCCCTATCAGTATCTTAGAATCCCATCCTTCCCTCCCTTCCCACCACCTTGTTCATTTCCTTCCTACCTGATGTTTGTGCCCAAAGAACCAGTGTGAGGGTGGACACGGGAACTGCTGGAGAGCTTTGAGCAGCCACTGTCTGTGCAGGTAGAGCTGGACTGCCTTGAACAGCAGCAGCAGGAGGCCAAGCAGGGAGGCCACTTGGAGGAGCCCAGAGATGCTGCCTGGGAAGCTGGTGGGGCCGAGTGCAGAAATGCTCATGGTGCAGTGGGCTCTGGATCACTGCTTCCCCCTCACTGTCATTGAATGCTCCAGTCTCTGCTGTCTAAATCACAAGAGCATTGCCCTGCCTACAAGTGGGAGGGATAAACAGAAGGCAAACATTAACGTCAGAATTCAAAGTTAAATGACCTGAATGACCCACCTGGAGGGAAAGGAGGAGGGAAAGGAGGAATAAGAAGAAATGGGGTGGAAATGAAGGGACAAGCTGCAGGTAGAAAATGAATTAATAAGGACAGGAAGGATGCCATAGAAAGGAGTGTGGGGAAAGGAAGAGGATAAAGTGTGAATACACCTGATTGAGGCATGTATGAAAATATCACAGTGATCCTCATTAAATATGTATATTTTTTAAAAAGAAACTAGGAAGCATTTAAAAGTTATATTTGTTGATGATTTGCAATAATAGAAATAGCACAATTTAAAATATCTTAAGCAGTGGCAAATTAGTTTCTCTGAGATTTGGAGTCCAGACACTGGAATATAGCAATATCTGAAAGAGAAGAAGGAAGGAAGTGGGCCCCCAGGACCTAGCAAGGATCTGAACTGGGAATTGCGGCCCACAGGGAGAGGAAAAAGGGATCTCAGTGCAGAAGAGAGAGGTGGAAAACAGTGCTTGCTCCCTGAATCCCAGCTTACAGCATGGGATTGAATTTACAGAGGCATGGTGATCATGGGTGACTCCACAGGCCTCCATGGGGAAACACACCAGTAAAGCACAGCAGTAAATGCTGCAGGCTACAGTGGCTGCTGAGTGATGTCAATTCAAGTGTCTCCAGGAAAGGGTGATTAGTGGGTTGCCATTTTGGCAAAGGACTGACTGAACTCAGGACTCAGAGTGACTGTGGCTTGGTTCCATCTGGGGGATCCCAGTGTCAGTTGAGGCACAGCCATGGGAGACACCCATGGCCAGGGAACCAAGCTCAAGCCAGCAAAAGGCAACTGAACTATTCTGAACCTAATATCTTGGGTCCCAGCCTCACAGCCAGAAACCAAGACCATCCTGAACATCAGTAGTTCAAAGTGCAGGCTTGCTGGGATTACCCACAACCCCGCTGTAATTTTATGGCAGGCTACCTGAGAATCAATATAGATCTGGGCTCTGTTTCTCCCCTTTGTCTACTGGAGACAACAGAGATACACCCTAAAGTGGACACTTTTTCTCCCTTCCTTTGATTTTTTTCTTTTTTCTTGCTTTGTTTTTGTTTTATATGAGTGTGAACATTGTTTTTTAGGTTTTTAAAATTTTTTTCTGTTGCTGTTTCTGTCTGTTCCATTTCTCTTTCCCTCCTGTCTTCTTTGGTTTCCCAAAGCTTGCATAATCTTCCTTTGTCTGTCAGTCTTGCTTCCAATCTCTTTCTATTCTTCTGTGTCTTTATATTTTCCTCTTCTTTAAATTTTATCCCGTAAGTGCAAAATTACTCTACTGAGGGGATATTTACTGTATATAATTTTCTGGTTTGTTTTAGGTTTTGTTGCATAACTACAAATATATAACAAAAGAGATAGAAGAGGATTTCAGAAAATGGAGCTATTCCGTGGTTGTGGATAGAAGGCCCAAAATTGTGAAAATGACCATGCTGCCAAAATTGTTATATACATTCAATGCAATCCTGATTAAAATACCATTAGTATACTTCACAGATGTAGAAAAAGCATTCCTAAAATTCATGACTTAGAATAGCAAAAGCAATCCTGGGAAATAAAGGAAAGGCAGAAGACAATACAATCCCTGGCTTGAAATTATACTACAAAGCTACTGTAATAAAATCAGCATAGTATTGGCAAAAAAAAAAAAAGATCTGAGGATCAATGGAATGGATTAGAAGATGCAGACACAACTATAAACATATTCATCCACCTTATCTTTCACAAAGGTGACAAATATGTTCACTGAAAGATAGTCTCTTCAATAAATAGTGCTGGAAAAACTGGCTTTCAACATGCCTAAGACTAATATTAGATTCATATCTATATTATGCACAAAACTACAGTCAAATGGATCAAAGATTTAAATATTAAAACAGAAACACTAAATCTGATGGAGGAGAAAGTAGGTAGAAATCTTGAAGACACAGGGGTAGGCAGAGAGTTCATTAACAAAAACAAAACCACATGAGAAATACTTCAAAGAATCAACAACTGGCATCTTATCTTTTTGAAAATTTTCTGCACATAAAAAGAAATCACCAACAAAGTTAAAAGGAAACCTCATGAATTGGGAAAATACCTTAGCTCACTATCCCTCAAGCAAAGGACATCTATCTAGAACATATAAAGAATTTCAAAAATCAGGCCCCCAAAATTCAAAGACCCAATCCAAAAATGGACATCTGAAATGAATATGCACTTTTCAGATAAATACAAATGGCAAATAAATACATGAAAAAGTGTTCAACATCATTGGTCATTTGAGAAATACAAATTAAGACAACACTGAGATTTCATCTCATCCCAGAAAGAATGGCTAACATCAAGAAGTCAACCAATAACAAATGCTTGAGGGGCTGTGGGGGAAAATGAACCTTCTCCACTGTTGGTGCGAAGGTACACTGGTACAGTTACTATGGAGATCAGTATGGAAATTCCTCAGAAAGCTGATTGGAGGTCTTCTCCAACCCAGCTATTCCCCTCTTGGATATTATTTTAGAAGAAGTGAAAACAGCATACCACAGTGATATATGTGCACCATGTCTATAGCAGCACAATTTGTCATAGCTAAATTTTGGAAACAAACCAAATGCCCATCATATGAGGAATGAATAAAAAAGCTGTGGTATTTTCACACAATAGAGTATTACTCAGCTATAAAAAAGAGAAACTCAAGGCCTTTTTAGGTAAATGAGTGAAGCTAGAGATCATACTCTAAATTAAATCAAACCTGTGTGTGTAAACATTGTATTGTCTTGCTAGTGTAAGAACCTAAAAGAGTAAATAAAATCTGAAAGATATAATAGATAGTGTGAAAAGGAAAGAGTCTATTCAAAGGTAAGGAAAAACTGGCATGAGGAAAAGGACAAATGAAAGAAAGAAGGAAAGAAAAAATATATTTATGCATACATACAAGATAGCTTAAATAATTATATTGCTGATTTCTGCTGGTCTACTGAAAGGAGCAGCTAATGCTTTTTTAAAATAATTTTATTGAGAGACAAATAGCAATGAGACAACTTCAAAACTGATTACTAACACAGTTTCAATAATTAATACATTTCATATTGTTGTCTTAGTTGTTATTCATTATACAAAATGCAGACATGATATCCTGTCCACAAACACTATTGGAACAAACCTCTCTATTCATTGAATTAA
>NDGN011485333.1:0-27989 GCA_002564285.1 Tympanoctomys barrerae
CCCCGTACATGGTGAGAACCAGTGAGACCTCTGCCCCCACGGACAGGAGAACACAGCTCATCATGTTCGGTTTAGCTTAGGGTGTGTTTTGTGGATGCCATGCATCATGCTGCAAATGTTGGTTTCTCTTGCAAATTATTTCATATTCTGAGGCACCAAGGGGACAGTGCTGGGAGGCCTTTGATACTCGACTGGAAAGCTGCTGCCTAAAACCTGGACCCACAGAGAATAAATAATAAGGGGATAATGAAGTCCTTTGTGGCCACTAACCACACATGGGCAGCTCAGCAGCTCAGCTACTTCAGCCCTGTGAACCCGAGTCCTGCCTCTGGCCCAGAACAGGCACTTGAGTATTTACCAGCTGAATTTGGTGACAAATGAGGGTTGAGGGGCATTTGTACCTTCACGAGAAAGTGTGCATTTCTCAATGGGCTAGAAGTCCACAGCATTAGCTCTCAGCTCAGTGTGCGTGCAAGTGAGCAAGAAACGCTCAGACAAAAGCGAATAGGACAACATGCGCAGAGTCGTCTGGGGACGGAGCTGTGCGTGAGCTCTCCTCTTTCCATTATTTATCAGTTTTAAAATAATGACTGTACAGCATATGGAGAGAAAGCGTTCTGCAGTGTAAAAATTCTTAATGTGCTTAAATGCAAGTGACGCTGATGGAAGACTTAGAGAACCACCTCCTGGGACCCTGCTCTCGATGGGGTGTTTCCTCTAGGGACATCAAAGGATCCCTAGACTCAGGGAAGTTTGCTCAGGAAGCTGCCATGAAGCCTGTCTTGTTTCTGTCCCCTCCTCACTCCATTTGGGGCCCTGGGAAGGGGTCTCAGACAGCCCACTCATTCACTGAGTGACCACGAAGGAGCCACTTGCCGAGCTCGCCCTTGGTGCCCAGGCACATCTCATCGGGCATCAGTGCAGGCCGCACTGTCTACATCTGCATGCCCCTGTCCTCACTTCAGCTCCTTCTCCTCTTTGGTAGTTCAGCGTACCCCATGAGGTAGCAAGATCTCAGTATTAGGGACAGCAGGGAGCAGAAAGAAGGACTGTACGAACTCGCTTCTGACCATCTACACAGATGCATCACAGAACCCTGTGACGCAAGGCAGAACTTTACGGGTTTGGGTTCCAATCTGTCCTGCTTTCCCCTTGGTACATGACCTTGGGCAGGGCCATCACCCGCTCAGTGCTGACATCTGCAAAGTGCGGACAGTGCCAGCGCTGGCCTGGCTCTGTGTGCAGACTGAGCGTGACAATGCTTAGCAGAGCTGGCCCTGGATGAAGAGCTATGCGGTGGCTCTTCTCACTGTGATAAACACTGACATTGTCATAAATATGGAGACAGCGAACACCTTCGCTTCTGCTCTCTCACCCAGCTCTCCTCATCACCAGGGAGTTCAACTCCTCTCCATGTCTAACACTTAAGAGGAATCGCCTGGATCCATCACGGTGACAGATGGCCAAATGGACCTAGGGGACAGCTTGGGAGATGGTGAGGAAGACACAGACCGGTGAGTTAGAGGACGCAGGTTCCTCTATGAGTCTGCATACTCACAGATCTATCACCTTGAGAGTTACCTCTCTGAATTCCTATTTCCTGAATGGTGAGACAAGGGGACAGTGATCCCCAGGAACCATGCCAGGCTGTCACACAAATGCCTGCATAAGCGGCTTGCCAATCAAAGCAAGCACTTCCACAGGGTGGCTCCAATTCCTGGTCACTGCTTGTCTCAAGGTCTAATGACATTGGTGGAGGTTCAAAGGAATAAGCATCAGTGACAAGCAGGTCGGGTGCAAGTTGAAGCACTGGTCCCCATTCACCCACCATTCAGGCTCTGACAGAGCATCTCAGACCAATTTAGGACAGTAGGAGAGCACTGCCCAGGCAGGACACATCAGGGGAAGTGGTGAGCCCGGACCCGGCTCTCCGTCACAGCACAGCATGGGGACCCACCGGCGTCTCCCCACTGGTGCCAGCCAGCTGTGGATTACTAATTGGGCTCAGTCACCATCACGGGTGGCACCTTCTATGCAAGGCTGCAGCGCAGCCCCAGGGGAGATCTAAATCTGAGCAGCCAGGTGCTGCACCCCCTGCCCACTGCGGTCTGCTGGGGTACCAAGACAGGCACAGGCAGAGCCTCTCCCTCACTCTGCCCATTAAAGGTTTACTGCACCCTCAAGGCTGAGCTCACAATTATATCTCCCCAACCCCCAGCCTTTTGTTAAATCCTCATTTGTGGAGTTTATCATACTCTGTGTTATTACTGGAGCGTGTGTATGCATGCGCTGTCTGCAAGTTTCCACTGTGTTCTGATGACCATTTGCATCCAAGCGCTGCGAGGGGATCAGGCACTTCCCTCCCCCAACGCTGCTGTGTGACCCAGTCGAGTCCATCCCGGAGCCCTGCGAGACCTAGAGTAACCCCTGGCCCCAGACGGACATGAGAGAAAGTCCTGACCGGGAAAGCTGTGGGAGAGCACACAGCAAGCGCCCACCAGTGCTGTGTGGCGGACGTGCCTGGAGACGCGGGGGGAGGCAGGGGAGGCTGGCGGAGTTGGGCTTTTAAGAAAGCAAAGGCCATTTACAAGTACTGGAAAATATACATGTCCTCAAGGCCAGCGCTGTACAACGTGATGCCCACTGTGTCATCACGCTTCACCAAGACGGACTGTAGGTATGAAAGCCACACTCCAGTCGTGACACTTTGTGCAAAAGCACCGCAGTAACATTTGTAGAGGACACACATTCAGACGATGGCGAAGCTGACCAAGTATGCTATTAAAATGAATTTTGCCCTTTTACATTTCAAAATGAGCATGATTTTTTAAATCACACACGTGGTTCGAGCTACCTGTCTCTTGGGAAGTGCTGCCCACACAGAAGCCTGCATTCCAATGCGGTGATCTCCACACAAAAGGCATGTGCTAACGGAAAATGCCAGTGGATGCCCCTCTCTGACAAAGCTAAACAAAAAGGGGATACAAATGAACAACTATTCTGTATCTGTATACTCAAAATAGGATAGATACACAGCTACTTTCTCTTAATTCAACGAATAGAAAGATTTGTTCTACTAGTGTTTGTGGACGGGATGGCATGTCTGCATCTTGTACCATGAATAACCGCTAAGAAGGCAATATGCAATGTATTAAGCATTGAAACTGTCCTACTAATTGGTTTTGAAACTGTCTCATTGTTATTTGTTTCTCAATAAGATTATTTTTTTAAAAAAGCACAGAAAATGGTGCTCACAGTATTATTCACCACAAGACCACTTAGAAGAGCAAAATATTGGAATCTGTTACATCCTGCACACTGCACTAAGAAGGAATAGTTAAGAAAATGACCATTACTTGAAGATTCTGTAAAATATATGCTGCATACACATCAGCTATGAAGAGGAGGCAGCAGCACAGACATTTCTGAGATATATGTTGCTTGGAAAAAGAGTCAGCCCAGGCTGGGCACGTCTGCAGCCCTAGCACTCTGGGAGGCTGAGGCAGGAGAGTCCAAGTGCCAGCCCAGCTGGGGCAGCTCAGTGAACAAGACAGTCTCTACATAAAGCAATGTAAAAGCAGGCTGGGGAAACAGTTCAGCAAGAAGCTCCTGGGTTCAACCTCCAGTTTTGCAAAAATAAATAAACAAATAAACAGACCAGCCCACGCCCGCCCGCACCTAGTGTCTGTGAGCCCACACACACCATACCTAGTGTCTATGTCTACACGCAATGTCACGCATGCACCACATGTATGCTCAACCATGACCACACACCAAGCTCTGTGCTAGGGAACAGAGCATCCAGGGAACAGGACTACACGTCACACCAGAAATCTGGAGAAAGCAAGATCACCACAGGGATCGGTCACACCTAGGCTCTCCTGGGCTAAGCCAAGGCTGGGGACAGGCGAAGTGAAGGAAGAAAGCCGTTCTCCTGGACAGGGGCAGGGTTTCCTCGGAGCCCTCACCTCCGTGGACTCCTGGGCCACTCCGTCTGGCCCCGCTAACCCTTTAGGCACCTTCCTGAACGAGTGAAAGGCATCAGGTCACAGTGGCCCACGCAGACCCGGGTGACGGCAGCGCAACTCACGATCGCTACATCTGGGAAGTTGCCCCTGTGCCTGTCAGCAAATGCACGGACCAGGACAATGTGTTTGCACACAATGGCACTACTCCGCCACAAAGAAGGATAAATGTGCACCCTTTGTATGAAAATAAATGCACTTTGCCATCACAGTGCTAAGTGAAATAAAACAGACACACACGCTTGCATGCTGTGTGGCTTCTCGTCCATGAGAAGCCCCGAGTGCAAATAAACTAAAGAGCAAAATAAAAGACAGGTGACAGGAACAGGGAGTAGATTTTCCGCAACAGGGAAGGGGACCAAAAGCTGGGGAGGTGGGGAGGGAGGAAGCGTGTGAAAAGCACTCAGACGCGTCCTGGCCCAGGTTATCCTCCTATCCTGGCCGCAACATCTCTCAGTGGGAATGTGATCACCAAGGACCGCAAACACAGCCTGATGAAAAGAACCCAGTGGGTGGACAAGGGCATCTGCCTTCCCGGGGAGTCTGCGATGGAGGGTGTGTCACCCGTGGGTCCTCTCTGGGGCTAGAGATGGGACAAAGGAAGCTTGTCACTTCTGGGGTTATAGCTTCTAATCCGTAGGCACGGGGAGAACAGGGCACCCTATGAGTGCACAAGCTCTCTCAGAGCTCTCGCCACGCCTAAGGACCAAATGCACACTGGTGCTGGGCTCATCAGCATGGTGACCTGCAGAACAGTGCGACCTGTGACTAGTCAGAATGATAGAGGGCAGTGGAAGTAGCTGGCCTCCAAGGCAACCGGCTGGTGCCCCTGGGCAGTGGATTGCTAGCTTTCACAACATTTCCAGCCACCGAATTCCCTCAGTGATGGTTCCTCCATTCCCCTTTTGAGGCCTGGCAGGATGCTGAAGTCATAAATGTTCTGGCCAACTCTCTGAGTTTGCTATCTCACTCAGCAGCATAACCCACAAAAGCCAGACTCACAGAAAACGTCCCTGATTTTTTGTTGCTGTTATTGTCTTTTTGAGTCAGGGTCTCGCCAGGCAGGTCAGGCTGGCCTTGAGCTCATTTGTAGCCCGGGCTGACCTCAAGCTCACAATGATGCCCCTGCCTTGTCCTCCCGAGTGCTGGGATGTGCCACTATGCCCAGCCTATCTTTTCCTTCTCGTTTGGTTTTAGTTTTTGCTGTGATGCTAAGGCATGACATACTCGGCTCCCAACGCGTAGGCACAATATTAGCCACAATCGCTCCATCTCTGGCAACCTCTCATTTTCCACAAACAAAACCAGGTTCACGGCTTTGTTGTTTCTTAAAGAGTTTCTGATGAATTTCAGGGATACTGAAAACAGAAACATTTCATTTTTCCTACACCCAGTCCTACTCTTCTCTTATTACCGAGCAAGACTGCATGAAAACACTCTTTGTTTTATAAATAGAACACTGTTCAAGGTTTTCTTGAGGTGTCTGCTAAAAATAAGGAGGGCTACAGTTTACAGCCCTTCTTTATAGCCTTCAAAATAAAACAAAACAAAGCCACAGTGCCTGAGTGTAGCTGCGTGTTGCATTTCAGGTCTGAAAGGCAGGCGTGTTTCTTTGGGCCAGGTCTGCTCGCTGGAAATGCCCCAGAAATTAGATTTCCTCTGTTTACCCAAGACTTGCCAGAGGAAGGGAATGACACCATAGCGGTATTTTTTTTTAATGCCTCAAAATGAATACAACTCGGTGGTGCTATCCTTTCACTCTATAAAATACACAATTCCTTTTTGAGAATTGCTTACTCCGAAGAGTACAATCATCATTCTGATGCAGATGTTCTTGGTTATTTACTCATAAAAGAACAGCAATCCTTTAAAAATGAAGGCATTGGCCCCCAGACTGTGAATTAGGCACTGTATTCTGTCTAGACCGCTTAATGGGACTTCAGTGTCACTGCGTGAAAATGATACTGGGTCACCCTTCCAGTTCCCAAAAGCCAATTCATAGAAAGCTAATTGCATGAGGATAGTGTTAGAGTGGCAGGAATGGGCAAAGGCCTCCACACCTCAGCTCTGCGAGTGGGACATCTCTCTATGCCCCAGTGGGATCCAGTTTCCCCATCTCCAGGTCTGTGGTGGCTCTTGGGGCTGGACAAGGACAATGGCCAGGGAGGGGACCAAGATTTCCGGGTATAATTTTCCAGGCAGTTTCCCACTCTCTGTCCAACAGATGTGACCTCCTGAGGGCACCTGGGTCACAGGGTTCCATAGTTAAGTGGGCTGGAGGAGTGTTCTCTCTCACTGTCCCGCAGCAGGGAGGGGTCTGGTGACCACCGCCACAGGAGAAGTCTCTGGGAGGCCACAGAGAGCAAAACCTGTTGAACTGGATTCCACTGCATACATTCCAGCGGTACGATGCTGCCACAATCCCAGCCCGTGTTTTAGAATTGTGTCAGTTGGTAACAGGTCACACCGGTATAAGGGAGTCCTGTGGTGCTCCCTTACTCCAATGTCCCAAGCCCGTGAGACTGAATCTGGACATTTTCTGAGGGTTAAATTAAAAAAAAAAAAAAATATATATATATATATATATATATTTATTTATTTATTTTTTTCATGTATTTAGTATGGGGTCTACAGGGTCTCAGTACACAGATCAGACTTGTAGTGATCCTTTCTGTTTTTCAGCCTCCCAAGTGCTGGGATTACGGGCTCATGCCACCATGCCCAGTCTCAATCAGAGGTGGGGCCAGCACGGCAAGCTAAGGATCAAACCCTTGGCCCCTGTGTCTGCCTAAACAGGTGCTGTAATCTGCTGAGCTATCCGGTCAGCCCCTAAAAAATTTTTAAAGAGAGGAAACAAAACATAAAAGCTATAGAGAAAAGAAAAGCTATAGAGATAGGAAATTAACGATGGTTATCATATTGCAGAACATTATCCTCAAAGTCATTGCTCAGATTACCAGATGCAGGTATACAAAACTGATCAAGCAGTGTAAGTACTGGCCGTTCCTCCCAATGAATAGAAATTGGTGTATAATTATCTTCCCTATATGGAGTATAATTTTTTCCCTTCCTTTTTCTCTTTTCCCTCATCTCACTTGTCCTTTCCTTCAGAGCCATTTTTTTTCTTTCACAATATCTATTTTACCTTTTAGATCTTATTTACTTTTTCAGTTCCTTACACGAGGGAGATGATGGTATGTTTACACACATGAAAATCTGGTTTGTTTTACTCATGAGCATGGTCTCTAGTTGCATCCATTTACCTAGAAAACCCTCAAGTTTAAATTTCTTTAAAACAGAGTAGTACTCTGTTGTATAACAATAGGTCTTTTTTTATCCATTCCTCTGTTGATGGGCATGTAGATTATTTCCAAGATTTAGATATGACAAATTATACTGCTATAAATATGGGTGCACATATATCACTGTGGTATGATGTTTTCAGTTCTTTTTGGAAAATACCCAGAAAAGAAATAGCAGGATGGAATAAAATCACTAATCCCAGTTTTTTTCTTTTTTTCCTTTTTTTGAGGAATCCCCACATTGATTTCCATGATGATTATACCTCTCTGTACCAACAGTGGGGAAGGATTCTTTTTCCCCACAGCCCCTTCAGCATTTGTTATTGGTTGACTTCTTGATAACAGCCACTCTTTCTGGAGTGAGATGAAATCTCAGTGTTGTTTTAATTTACATTTCCCAAATGACCAATGATGTTGAACATTTTTTCATATATGTATTTGTCATTTATATTTCATCTGAAAAGTGTATATTCATCTCACATGCCCATTTTTGGATTGGGTCTTTGAATTCTGGGGACCTGATTTTGTTCTGAATTCTCTCTCTTTTTTTTTTTTTCCTGTTGGTGGAACTGGGATTGAACTCAGGCCCTTGCGCTTGTCAAGGAAGCACTTATTCTACTGAGCCATCTCCCTGGCTCCTCAATTCTTTATGTTCTAAATAAATGTCTTTTGTCTGAGGGAACAGTTGGATAGTTTTTTCCCCAATTTCTGGGTTTTCTTCTTACTCTGTTGCTGATTTCTTTTGATGTGCAGAAACTTTTCAGTAAGACGAGATCCCAGTTTTGTAGCACTTTGTAGTATTTCCCAAGCAGTTTGGTTTTTGTTCATGAATTCTGCCTATCCTTATGCCTTCAAGATTTCTACCTAATTTCTCTTCCAGTAGATTTAGTGTTTCTGTTTTAACGTTTAGATCTTTGATCCATTTTGACTTTAGTTCAGTGCGCTGCGATAGACATGAATCAAGTTTTAGTCCTTGGCATGTGCAAATCGTTTTCCAGCACCATGTATGAAAGAGACTTTCTTCCAGTAGACACTATTTGGCCCTTTGTCAAACATAAGGTGGCTTAGTGTTGTTTGGCCTGAATCTTATAATCTGCCCCATTGATCCTGAAAGTTACGATTTTACCTTTTGCAGTAAAGAAGCACAGTGTCTAAGGATGGATCCCTTTCCAAAATAGACAAGAGGTTTGTCTCTGCTGTGGCGGAACTCCAGACGGGCCTCACGCTGTTGGGATGCTTTTCTGCTGCTGCTATAATAAGTTCTTGCAAACTTAGTGACATTACACAACATGAACTTACTGTCTTTGGATTCTTGAAGGTGAAACTGCTGAACTGGGATCAGGTTAGACATCAGGGTATTGGCCAGGCTGGGTTTTCTTAGGGTCCACTGGGGAGAAATGGCCTCCACCTTTCCCAGCTTCTGGAGGCTCCATAGGCCAGGGTCCCTGGGCAAGGGCCACAATAAACTCTGCGCCTGTGGTCACAGCCCTTCTGTGCCTGGCACCCCCATGCTTTCTCTTACTGGGTCAGTGTGATTGCATCAGGCTCACTCCAGCACCCTGGTTCAAGCTGCCCACGGCAAGCTTCTGTGTAGTCACACCCTCAGTGTCACCTCTGGGAGGGAAGGTGACACCCCCGTTTCAGTAGCAGCAGAGCCAGCCCCTGAGCTTCTCCCTCTTCACCCCCATGATGGCCATGCCAGCTCAGCAGCCTTGGCCCTAAAGGGCAAAGGTGGGACACAAAGGGGACAGGGCTGTGCGTCCCTAAGCCAGTGGAGTCGCTGACGCACGTGCTACCTTGAGAAGCCTCAAAGCTTAAGTAAGTGCCTCAGCAGCTCTGCGTGCCCCGGGATGTAGGGGGGGCCTTCCTCTAGGATGCTGCTCACTGTGCCAGCTCAAGACACCGCGGGGTTTAACTAAGTGAGCTGGCAGGGGCCAGCGTCCTCACTTTGTAGACATCCTAAGCGTGTGCAAGAGGAGGGAGGCCATGGTGCAAGGGCTGCACCCACCCCAGGAGCGGGGAGCCTGGGTACACTATACGGGAGGAAGAGAGGCCCGCTTCATGCCCCTGTCAACACCCTTGTGGCTCCTGTTGCTTTTGCAGTCTTCTGCCTCCCTCTTGAACCACTGTCCGCTGCCATGTGCCACCCCGCCTGGGCGCCAGCGTATTCTGGACTGAAACCCGCACACACTGAGCTCCGATATTTTTGTCCACAATGAGAGAAAAGTAGCTAAGACACTGGGGCTAGGTGGAGCCCAGGGCTTCAGCTGGAGGGAAGGGAACGACCCTGAGGACCAGGACCAAGAGATGGGGGAGGGGTCAGCAAAAGAGTTAAGTGACAGGTGTGAGCGTCAGCTTCCACGGAAATGTGTGCATCAGGTGCTGCAAGTACAGAATGATAAAAATAAAAGTTAAAAAATGTTATGAAAACTTAAAAAATGAAAAACGAGTAGTGAGAATTTTAAATCTTTTAATCATTTTCATGTTAATAGGAGCTCACTGGTTTCTGATTCCACCTGAAGATGTTATCTTTTGAATCTCTCTGGCAGGGAGTGGACAAAGAAAGCATATGTGCCTCTCAGGAGCAGGAATGCTGAGCACATGAATCGCTGCAAGGAGCCCGGCTGAGCCTCATGCAGGGCAGGCTCAGGGGCGCGCCCCCTCCATGTCGCTGTCATCCAGCTGGTGCACACAACGAGCGCATCCAGAGCTGGCATCATCGCAGAGCGGGCTTCTGGGCAGCTCTTGTGCAAAGACCTCTCTGCTCACTGGTTCTGCCAACACTGATTCCTGCTTGCCTCACTACTGATGCCAGTGTGCTGGGTGAAGGGTCCACAATTCTGTTCTCTGGAAAATGGGTCATCACTGCCCACAACCCCTGCTGTCTCCTGTTTCCAGCTCCACCTGGTGACCTGTCCTTGCATCTGTGAAGTGGCCATAGCCTCTGCCTGATCCAACACCTTCTCAATGCCTTTGAACACACAGTACAACCCTGGCACGGCCTGACTTCTCCAGAAGTGGTAATTCCTAGGTGTCAATTTTTTTCTCTTTATAAAAGAAAACTCTGTAGCAGTAGAAGGCACCTCTGATTGTCACAGTGCTTGCTCAGTCAACAGCCCAAATCCAAGCTGCTTCAGAAGCTGCTGCTGAGCACATCATGGTGAGACAGAGAGAGTCTCTGGAGCCCCACAAAGGTGAAAAATAGGAATGGGGAGGAAGCTTCCTGGGCCCAGGAGCAGGACAACCCCAGCCACCAAGAGTCTGGGCCCCTCGCTCTCACAGCTCTTCCCCAACCTGGAGGCCTCCTGGGCCTGCAAGCTGGCAGCATGGGGCCCTGAACTTTCAGCTCTGACTCCACCAAGAGCTGGCACCGCACTGTGTTCACATCTGCAGATGGAGCCAGAAATGATGGGCTAGGATTTTGTGTCAGGATGGCCTGTCCACGAGCCAGTCTTCTTCCCAGGACAAGGACAGGCACAGGAGACCAGAAAATCATCCCCAGCGTGCACAGCAGGAAGACAGGAGACCTCGGCCCTGACTGGCAGTGCTGTGCCCTGGTTCCTTTCTTGATGCCTTCCTGACCCTAACCCATTCTTCCACCTGTCCATGGGCAGAGTGCTGAAATTCCTTGTAGCTTCTGCCACCAAGGGCATAAAATCTGCAACCTGAGAGAACAGAGCTTGAAGCAAACGCACTTCAACGTTCTGTCTCCCCTGTAAGCTCTAGGAAGGGGGCTCTGTTTTTCCTGCATTAGGCCTGCCATGTGCTAATACTCAACCCTTCTGGAACACAAGGACAAGCTCTGAACTGTAGTGTCACATGCGCAGTGGCTCTCAGCCCTCACAGGGAGATGTGCACACCGCGAGACTCCCAGGGCAGGCTGGGACTGAGAACACACACTTCTTCGCCAGCCCAAGGCAACACCAAAGCTGCAGTCCTGGAGCAGAACAGGAGCACCACAGCTGCTAAGAGCCCACGTCATGCGAGCCCCTCTAGGGGCTGGGCCAGGAGGATCCCAGATTCACACCCAGCAAAGGCCCAGGCTCAGCCCCGCACTGGCGTGCAGGCCAGCGTCATTCATTCAAATCACGGCTGCCTGCTTTCACCGCCTCCGGGCACCACAGCTACTCCAGCTGGGAAAAGGCAGTGGACAGCAGCACCTGCCTCGTGAGGGCCATGATGGAAACTGCCCAGCCGGGCACTTCAGCAGACGGCTCCTGTTCTGTATTATCCGGGGTCTTTCTCGCCCACTTTGATGATTTAGATTGCATTTTGATTAGTTCTTCTAGCAATAAGACGAGTCCGTGTAATTCACAAGTCCTCGACCTCACCCCAGGAGTCTCCGGATGCCGCAGGGCAACGTGCATGCTCTCCACGAGGGCCTGGGTTGCTGACTCAGCGCGAGCCAAGGAGGCTTCCCCTTAATAACCCAGTGCACCCTTAGATTTCTCAGGTGAGTGGCCACACTTCCCCAAGCAGGTCACAGCAGGGTTCTGAGATAAAGATGATGCATCCCAGTCCCAGCGATCATTCTCAGGCCAGGGAAGGCCCTGGTGAGGGTCACCTCTCTGACATTGCCAGGGCTGGCACAGGAGGTTTGGCAAGCTTCCTCTATTTCAGCTGGAGGAAATTAGCAGCGAAACAAATTAAAACAACAATGAGATTTAAGTGGCCTCTACCAGGAAATTAACTTTAATGGATATTGTCAGCGCTGGGTGTACCTCGAGCTGCAGGCTTTTGGCGTTGGGGTGAAACGAAAACCGAGGGTCTGACCCTGCACTGCCCGTCCCCAGCCGGGGGTGGGTTTCCTCTTCGCCCCCTATGTCTGCATCCACTTGCCCCCACCCCATCCCCTCGCACTTCCCCTCTACTCTGTGACCCCAGCCAGAAGGCTTGGCAGGTGGACATGTCTTCCTGAGAGAGAAGCTCAAGGGGGCTGCAAGGTGGCCTCTCTGGACTCCTCACTGCTCTGTGAGGGGCCCTCAAGCTTCTCTTTTCCCCAGCAAGTTCCATAACGCATGTGGGCTTGGGAGTAGCCACCTATTTCTACCCCTTCCTGCAGGAAGGGGATGATCCACCTCGCTTTGCAGGGGGTGACCTGGGCTGGGGCTCTGCCCAGCTGACTCTTACTCAGCCCCAGGCGGAGTCCACTGTCCAGTGTCCTGTGCCCACCTAAGTGGCACGCCTCCTTCTCACCGGCTCAAACAGCTCTGAACTCTGCTCTGAAATTCAGACCAGGCTTTCACCTCGCGTTGTAACTTGCTGCCTCGGAAGACAGAGAACAGGAAGAACCGTGGCACAGCTCGTGGGGCCTCAGTTTCCCTGTCTCTATAGAAGGCCTAATGATGCTTCTCCTACCTCAAGGGACTGCTGTAATCTTAGTTCAGATGTGCAAAGCGCTTAGAGCAGTGTCTGACCCACATTACGTGTTAGGTGCCCGGTAAGGGAATAGGACACGCCGTGCGCCATCGTGCGTTGAGGGGACCAAGAAGCAGGTGCCATCCTCACGGATACTGCGGTCTCCTGAAAGGGTCAGACTTGAGAGTCAGGGAGGAAGAGCGGGCGACACATGCTAGCCGGAGGACAGCAAGTGCTGCTTCTGTGTGGGGCTCCGCTGGTCTTCCAGGTCGCTTCCCTTTTGTTCTCGAACCCCTATTAAGAGGCCCACAAGGTGGTCCATGGACCGGTGGTGGGAACCGAGGGCACCATGCTGCGGTGGCCAGTGCGTTATCACTGAAAGCTCTAAAAGGTTCGTCATCGCTGCTACAGACCTCTGAAGAGTCCTGGCCACTGCTGAGCCGGGGCTTGGTGGCAGAGGTGCCTGACTGCAAAGCCCGGGCATTCGCATGCACTCCAGGAGAAAGACACCAGCCAGGGAGCCGTCGCATCCAAGTCAGAGGGCAGGAGATCAGTTCTGTTGTTTTGAAACTCAGGGATAATTGCGTGGCCTTACAGCAATCACCAGCTCCTCTGCCCTCAGCTCCTGTAGGGGAAAAGGAGTGCTACCTGCTGGCTTACCCGCCCGCCTCCCAGAGTTATTCTGAGAGCAACAAAGAGCCAGAGAAGCCATGAAAGTCACATAAAGTGCTGGGAAAAAACGGGATGTCCAACTGGAAACCTCGGGGTGCCGCGCCATCCTGTAAGGTGGCAAGGCTGTAAGCCAAGGCTGCAAGGCAGTGTCTGCCACCCTGTCTGAGCCTGTGCTGTCCCTCCTCCTACCCTCCTCCTCCCCTCCTGTTCCCACAGCATATGGCCTGGGCTTCCCTGGAGAAGGAATATGCCCAAGTTGTTAGAGACTGACAGCAACGGCCTCAGAAGCGCTCAGAAAAGAAGGAACAGACAGACAGACAGACAGATAACTAAGATAGGTGTACACTATTTTCTATGGTTTATTGAAAGAAACAGTAAATGCTTACTTGTTCGATCAGTTTAGCATACCTCTATCTGGTAATCTGAAATACTCTGAAGATAGCCACATGCACTATGACAACCACTGGCGATGGTTTCCTATCATCGTGTTTTGAAATTCTGTAGGTTTTTATTATTATTATTCTCTTTTTAAAAAGACTCCAGCCAGGGAGCCATCGCATCCAAGTTTAAAAAGACACGGCATGTAAGGAGTTTACAGAAGGTGAAGGGGCTTGGTGGACCAGACAGCGGGACTGAAACAGACGCCGCGAGAAAGGGACTCTGCGTCGGCCCGAAGTATGCGGGACCCAGATCTCCTTGGGTCAGACCCTGTGCTTCCAGATCCAGAAAGCACAAGCCCTCCGAGCCCCGAGGCCTTGGCAATCGCTAATTATGTGGCAATTATTCTATTTTGGGCTTTTGCTAATGAGATCTGGGAAGTGTCTTAATTACCTAAAATTATGAAAATAATTTCAAACTTGACTCTAGGGCTAGTTTTACTCCACTTAGGAAGAAAAACAGAAGCCAATGTGTGCAGGGTTATTTTTTATTAAAAAATCATTTATGTTGGCCGGAACCTGGCTCTGAGGCTTCCTGCTCGCCTCAGTCCGTAGCATCCGGGACTCTAGCACGCAAGCTTCCAGCACGTTCACACTGTGCCTACCGCGTGCCATGGACTGCAGGTAGACTTTGGTCATTTCCAGAGAAAAATGTGATTTCTTTGAATTAGAAATTCAGGACACTGCTGAGCACAAAGGTGAAGCAGGTGCAGAAGCAGAACAGAGGCAGTGTGAGGCTGGTGGCTGAGATAAGGTACAGCTCGCCTGCAAACTGCCTCCCATGCCACGTACAGCGGGGTCTGCATCCATTTGCATGTTCCTCTGTAATTTCTACCCTATTTTTCATGATGTCACAAGGAAACTAGCTTGGTGTTGCAAGTCATAGCATAGTCGCTGGGCCTGCTTATTAATGATGTTGCCTTACACGTTTCTTAACATCTTGTGCCTCAGTTTCCTCAGGTATAAAGTGAAATGTGAACTAAATCAGTCCCATGGGGACAGAATAGTATACTCTGTATAAGTCCCTACATATGCCGTAGACTATACAAACTATGGCCCGCGAACCATTCCCACTGGCTATCTTTGTAAATAAAGTTTTATTAGCACAGCCACACCTGTTTAGCTCTGTGTTGTTGACGGCGGCTAGCTAAAGCTTTATAGGGACCCAACCTCACCTATTTAGTTCTCTGCTGTCTGGGGTGCTTCCTCCCTGGGGCCATAGCAGAGTGAGCACTGGCAGCAGTGACCTGCGGTCCCCAAGCTCAGGGACACTGCCTACGTGGTCCCTTACAGTAGAGCCCCGCTGGCCCCACGCTGAGTACCCACAGACAGTGCAGCGCGTGACTGCTAGCAGGGCAGGCGTCCCCAGGAGCTGCGCAGCCACTGCGCAGATGGAAGAGGTGCTCGGGAGGGCTGCTGCCTTGCTCAAAGCAGCAAAGCCAGCTACACCAGGCTAGGAAGTGGCCCTGAGCGTCCAGCTTCAAGCCCAACGTGCTTTTTGGTGAGGGGTGCCCACATGTCACCTCCCCGTGAGCAGGGTGGAGGTAGCCCCACAAGGAGCCAGCAGGCCGGGATTCTTCTGACTTCTCAGCTCTGCCTCCCATCAGTGTGGAGCCGCCATGTGGGTGCAGGGAGAGGCTGCCTGGAGCCGCTGTAGCACCGCATTAGCTAGGGCTCCGAGCAGGGTGCTGAGGTCGTGTGTCGCAGCTCGCAGCGCATTCCCACTCCACCAGGGGTCAGCCCACTAGGAACCGTGTGAGAAAACGCGCGGAGCAGCGCGTCCGCAGCCGAGGTTGCCGGGCTCCCCGGCACGCCTAGGGGGCGGAACATGCGCGGGAGAGAAGCATCGCTTCCCGGCTTCAAAACTAGTATTTTCTCATTTCTAGGAAGGGACTGTACCACTCGTACCCACATGACATATTTTTTTAATTAATTAAAAGAAATTAAAACCAAGGAAATGCCCTTTTAATTACAGCTGAAGCATTTACTGACCAAATAGTTCCCAGGAGTTATTACAAGCAACACATGGTTTCCAATGCTGCTGAGAAAAGATATAAGTAGCAGTTTATTCTCCTTCTAATCTTCTCAGACTTTTACAATTCTGAGTTGACCATGAGACAATTAAGAGCATCTGTTCCATGTGGAAAATCAGAAATGGAACTAGCGAGGGATCATATTTTTATACATTTGCCATCAACCCCTTCCATGAAACCAATCTCTTCAAGACATCTGTAATGCATAAAATACATACAATTGACTACATCGTGTGGTCATGGCTTAATTACGCCTCAAAAGATACGTCCCTCCCCCATCCAGAGACCTGGCAACAGATCTGTGGTTCATTCTCCTATTTCTCTCCCACTGTGTCCTTTAATCCAATCCCAATTATAAAAGTGGGAAACACTTCTAAAGCTTTGGTCCCCAAATGCTCCTTCAGCTTTATTCTCTTGTCCTGCTTTCTTTTTGACATATGTTAGTCCCTTCTGAAACCCAGCGGGCACAAGAGCTGAGCTCCGTCCCTGGGCTAGGCTGGACGTCCGTCTTACTCCTGACACTGGCCCCTCACTAGAGCGCACGCTACATGAAGCGGAACCCTGCCTCATTTCCTACTGTACCCGACCAACCGCGATTAGTGCCTGGCGCACAGGAGATGTGACCTAAGCAGTCGTGCTGGCTGATGGGGCGGGGGGCTGAGAAACGCTCAGAGATGGCAAGAGGGAGCACTGCGTGCACTTTAAAGGCACATGGTGCAGGCAGACACGGAAGAATGACTGGAAAGAGTCTTCAGGTGAACAGACAAGACGCACGAATTGCAATGGAAGGAAACTCCAAGACTTCTTTGGGAGGAGAAAAATGGCAGAAAGGAAGCTCCACACCAAAATAATTAGGAGTGTTTTAAAATTAACAGAAATGAATCCCCAAATAATGAAGATCCATGCAGTGGGCATTAGTGAAAAAAGATCAGTATTTGGGGCGTTTGCAAATAGAGAACCACACACTGACTCCCCACTGTGTATAAGGCAGTCACCAGGGCAGTGGCTAAAGTGGAGAAGGAAGTTACCGCCCAGGGGCCCGTGGATCCCATGGTCGGGGGAAGAACAAATTGTGAAAATCTTTTAAAATAGCACGATGTGTGTCGCCATCCGTTCCCTCCTTTACTCAGCCAGGCAACAAACAAGACACTATTATCCAGCGAGTACAGTAACCAGCTGCACCCAGGAAACTTCCAGAGAGCATCACAGGCAAGGTGACACTTGAGCAGATTTTCTCTTGGGATTCATTTGTTAAAAGTTATCACCACTAGCTTTGATTTTGACATGCTGTGGATCAATCACAACAGCAACTCTTCACACATCACACCACTGGTCACATACACTGAGACTGAAGAAGCCACCCGCTGGCCTGTCCACTCCCCGGAGACCCGACTGGAAGCAATGCATCCAAAGCACTGTCACAGGAATGTGTATTCATGAAGCATAGACAGCAAATGCAGCAGCTAATGCCAAGTGGAAGCTCCTGCTTCTTCAGTCATGCACCAGGCATCAGGCTGGGCCACTACTACTGCTGAGCTGTCAGCCCCTTCTCTTTGTCAGCAGAGGCATCCACACCTGGAGGACATTAGGTGACTCGCCCAAGGCCACCAGCATAGGCGGGAGCCAAGCTCATTACCTGCCTGACATTTGTACCCAGTGGGATAATAAGTAGTACTCCTCCCTGCATCATCTCCCAGTTCAAGAGAATGAAAGGCAGAACTAGTTTGATGGATTTCCTGTCTACATAAGGACAGTAGGCATCTCTGACATTTCTCAACAAAAGGATGACTGCATAACAGAACAGCAAACTCATCTTGAGCAGTGGTAGGGTCCCTCTGCTTCACCCCGGCTTCCTGGTGCACAGAATGGTATGTCACCCTGTGACCTGGGGATAAATGATGCAAATGGCCAAGGGACCCAAGATCTTCAGGAAAAAGCACCAGTATCAAAGCAGAACGCAGTCCTGTGTATCATTTCAAAAGAAACTTGACCCAAACTTATTGCCATGAGTTCAAACCCAAGTAAATAAACAAATAGCTGCTCACTAGTAAAGTCAAACAGCAACCAGAGAGGATGGGATTGAGTGCTAAGCGAAGAGTCTGCCCTTAAAGCGCAGAAGAGAGAAGTCGAGTTGCAAGGAGAGCTGGCCTCACCTCGTCTGCATTCCACCTGATCACAAAGCAAGGAATATAGAGCCAAGAGCAGGGCCACGTGGCACTTGAAATCACTGCGGACTGTCATGCCTGGCTCGTGGCGTGTTTCAGACATGTCAACACACTTGCCTTTCTGGGGGACAGAGCCCACAGCATGACCGGGTTTTGGACACGTCAGTGTACCTGCCTTTCTGGGGGCAGAGCCCACAGCATGACTGGGTTTTGGACACGTCAGCCCCCCTGCCTTTCTGGGGACAAGAGCCCACAGCATGACCAGAGGCTGGAAGCACTCTCACATTATGTCCAAGCATCATTGTGTTGTTCGTAAAACAAAGGCACAGTTTCCAAGATGCCCTGACCCCGGGAGGGCCGCGCTTCCTAATGACTTGCTGTGGGGCTCAGACAGGGATGTCTTCTCGGTGTGACCCTCCATTCCATTCCTGGGCAAGACCAGAAAAAATAAGCACGTTGCACCATTTTTAAAAAGACAAGTATTGTAATCTTGTTTTATTCTGATTTTCCTTTTGGCTTTTCTACCCGTCCACTGTCTGGGAGGTATGTGCTACTTATTTAATTCATTCTCATTCTAAAATTCTTGCACGAAAGCATTGAAGAGCTGCAGATGGACTCATGACAGCTTCATTGCCTTCAATTCCCATCAGTGTGACACGGAAGTGGCTCACGAGTGACCTTGATTACATAGATCTCAGCGTGGCCCGCCTTACCCGTTGGGGCTCTGGGACTTGGTGATCACCCACATTGGGATGAAGGAACAGGACACAGGGCAATTACTTAGCAGCAGCGACATTAATTTCCTCCCCTCTGTGGGAATTGTGAAATTAAGTTTGGGGGAGGCGAGCATCCTTGCTGGCTTCTCCCTCCTCTCGATCTTTTCCCCCCAACAATAACCACTCTAGGTATCAGCCTCTGCCTGAGTGACCTCTGTCATGGAAAAAATGAAGAGCAGAGCCAGGCCGACCTCCTCGGAATGCCCAGTCAGGCGCACGGTGGTGGAACAGGGCTACAAGTGCAGAAGCCTGGTGCAGCTGGAGCGCCCTGCAACCCTCTCCCGTCACAGCACAGACGGAGGGCAAGGTGCCAGGGCTGAGAGCACCTGTGGAGTGCCTTCGGCTGCTGCAGGCTTCTGCAGTCGTGCCGGCTGACTCCTGGATCACAGAGCTTTACAGCCTACCAACAGTCCTGTCTGCCACCAATCACAGCAACCTTTATTTTAAAAAATATGGTAAAATATACACAGTGCACAACTTACCATCTAACTGGTTTTGGTGCATGGTGGGGTGGTAGGGAGCACATCCGCCGGTTACGCCGGTGCCACAGCCTTCTGCCTCCAAGTGTCTTCATCTTCCCAAAGTAAACCCCGTGCTCATCCCTCAGCTGCCCTAGCCACGAGCAGCCACAATTTCACTTTCTACCTCTGTGACTCTGACAACTCTAAGCATTTCACAAGCAGAATTACACCAATATTGGTGTTTCTGTGTCTGGCTTATTTTTATCTCATTTAGCACAGTGCTTCGGGGCTCATCTGTACTGCAGCGTGTGACACCCTCCTTCCTTTCCAAGCTCAGTACTACTTCCGTGTGGCTGTGCATGTTCGGTTTATTTGTCTGTCAATGGACACTTTGGTTTCTTCTACCCTTTGGCTGGCGCATCTAATGCTGCAATGAGCCCAGCTGTAGGAGTATCTGCTCTAGTTCTAGCCATCCTTTACTCCGCTCCCTTGCCTAGTGTCAAAGGTACCATCTTCAATAATATGACAATGGGAGTGCGCACCTCCCTCAGGTCCCTGTTTTCTCCTACTCCCATCATCTGACGTAGATGCTAGAGTCAGCTGCAAACCCAGCCCAGTCTGGACCACACCAAGTGGACAGCGGGTAGTCAAAGGCAAAGGCTGTGAGCTCGTCTGGGCCCTGAAGTCCACCTGTGCTGAGAAAATGGGACACGCTCAAGGCCAGCGGCCAGCTGCCCTCCCAGCGGGAGTCCATCCTGTGCAAGCCCCTACCCACGTGGCCTGGCAGCCCTTCGCTGAGCACCTAGAGACATAGCTCCGGGCCAGGTGCCGCTGGGCTGGGCCTCAGCCACACAAAACCATTGTTCTCTGGAAGACAGGATGAGGGAATGGCATTCTTGGAAAGTGCTAGATGCTGTGACGTTTGCATAAGTAAAATAAATTAACACACTGCAGAGGAAAAACAAAGCAATCAATGAGACTGGACAGAAGAAACAGTCGGCCTCCCCTCGCTGGTGCGTCAGCCTGCATTTGCGCCCACGGCAGCCTCCACTGTCAGCCAGGCGGCTCCTTACTTCCCTGCAGGCAGGGTTTGCACAACCTACACAGACCGCTCCTCTGCAGAAGACGAGGAGCCCCTCGCTATCGCACCCAGGCCATGGGCTTCCCCAGCCGACCCCTCTTGGAGGCCACCAGGCACCGGGAGGCCCCTGCGTCAGCTTCCACCAGGGAAACCACCACCATCCCAGGCCCGTTCTGGTTCCCCAGGATTCAGAAGGAAGCTGCTGGCGTCCACTCAAGGGTCTGTGCCAATGGCTCCGGGTTCCATTCTGGGAGGCAGAGCAACTGCATTCTTAAAGGACTGAGTTTCCTAGCAGGGAGGGTGGGGAGTGAAAGGTCACTTTATTCCATAGCATCATGAGAACACACAACGCGTGCTTGGAACGGGCTGCTGTATAAGGCAAGGGTCCCTGTAGGCAGCGTGGCCACCGTGAGGCTTCCAGGAGGCCCGAGGAGAGCAGCGCTGCTGCCTTTAGCCCTGCTGCGGCTCACACGATGTGTAGTTCTGGGCCATGTTGTTGACTCATCTACCCGCTTGGCTTTCAGTTGCTCAACTAGATCCTACGATGGCTGCGGCAGCCATGTGTCGGCTTTATTCCTTGTTCTATCTCGGCTGCCAAGCAGGGGCCACCACGTGGTAGGAGGGCAGCGAGTGCGAGCAGTCAGCGGACGCGCACAGCTGAAAAGTACATTCATCAGCGGGTCGTGGGTTTTAAACCCTGCTGTGTCTGTATACTGACAGAGCCCCAAACCTGACACTCCAAAACGTGCCACAGCGGCACGAGGACGTCCGCGCCACAGGTCACCCTGTATGCAGGCGGCAGGCCAGCCGCCTGAGCACTTCCCTGTTGTCCCTTCTTCTCCCGGGCCTCGCTCTGCGTGTGAAATTCAGATCTCTTGCAAACAGGAAGGAGATCAGGAGACAGAGGGAAGGGAGGCTCAGGGCCCTAAAAAGAATGAAGAGGCATTCCTTACGCCTGCCCCTTGATCCCCAGGAGAAATGGGGTCATTCTGTACTGTGTACATGTGCTAATAAAAGTAAAAAATTTTAAATGTCAAAGTAGCATGATGGTAGCTCACTCAACACAGTTAAAAGAATTTGTAGGTCTTGCATCCGGCCAGTAGGTTTAGGGCAATCGCCCAGCCCCAGACCATGAGCACACTGGGGTGGCTGTCAGTTTTTATTTTTGTTTTGCTTTCTTCCTCTATAAGATGGATCCATTACCTTGTTCCAAACTATGAATGACCTAGCCATCTCCGCAGGCTGTGTCGGACCCAAGGAGGCCTGGCTACACGTTTTGCTGTCTTGGTCCTTATCTGGACCGGGAAGAATTAACGCTCTAGTGACCAAAGCTGTGTCAGTGATGACAGCACTCGCAGATGCATGGCCCAGGGCACCTTGCACATACTGCCTCACCGGTCCTCACGTTATCTCACAAGTCAGACGCCATCCTCGCATAAGGATGAGGGTGCGGACTGGGAGAGGTGCATCAAGGCACCCATGACTGGGCCAGAGGATATGACCACACCTGGCTCGCTTCCAAAGCCTGCGTCCCGAGAGAAGTAGTGAGACCCTTGTCACGACAGAGACCTCGCTACACCATGGGCCACACGCGGGAACCTCCTGGGGGCCGTTCTGCACCCCGATTTTATATCCAAGTGTCTCATGGCATATTTTTAGTTTGTGAGGGACTTTCACATCACATGGCCTAGTTCACCCTCAGAGGAACTGTCAGAGGGGACAGACAGAATGCTAGCTTCCTTCTTCAGAAGTGACAGGCTCAGAAGAGGCCTGGCCAGAGGCCACGCAGCAGGGCGGCAGCGGACACACACGGAGCCTGTCCTGCTGAGCACGCTGGCCTCCCAGTGTCATTTTAATTCTTGCATTGAAAGCACTCAGAGGCTCCCAGAGGAACCCTGGACAATGGTCTGTGGGCCGCAGTGCTGGGAACAAGGAATGGCTGAGGGGAGAGCCCTCCCCACGGGGTGCTGCGGCTGCGAGCTTCGTCTGTGAACAACTGGACCACGCTGCAGGCCCTGGAGTCACTGTCCAGCCCTGAAACCCAGGATGAAGCTACATCTCACCCCTTTCTTCTTTTTACCCTTTTGGGGAATTCTTTGGCTTTTAGCTGCTTTGATGACTTCTGAAGACTGGCTGTGACAAAGCTCAGGCGCCTGCTGACTAACGACCTGGCTGCTGGGCCTCAGAGACCCCAGCCTCACTGCCAGCTTGGCCTCAGGGAGCGACAGGGCACGCAGGGGGAAGGGGTCTGGGCAGCAGGCAGGTTCCTCGTGCTGAGCCCAGAAATGCGGAGACAGGACGTGATACATGATGAATATTTTAACTTTACAAGTTCACTTCAGTAAAAGCCACATTGCCACTGGTATAGAATCGAGGTTTAAATTTTTAAAAATCTATGACAGTACAAGGCACACTGCCTTCCGTTCCTGCTCCCCAGTGCACTCCTCCCTGCCCGGCCACGGGGGGGCGGCGGTGGCAGCTCTGAGGTCCTCTTTCCTGAGCATTCATGCACTGAAGGCATCTCCCCGTAGGGATCTTTCTGACTTTGGTAACAGCCAACTGCCAAGCGCGCCAGATTCATGAGTGAGGTGGATGGGGCCACGCTGTCGTGATTTTAAGAGCTGCCTTTCCACTGGGCAGCACTCAACAGTGGGATTCACTGTATTTTTTGGTCATACTCGGCAAGGAGCTTCCCTGGCGATGCTGTTTAAATATTAAAAGGAGCATGTACTCTGAACGTGCCTGCCCACTTGGCATTCCTTGGGTGTTCTAACAATGGTAGAGGGACTCTCTCGGAACACAGCCGCGGGGTGCTCTCGGCTCCTCAGCACAGTCTAATGGGGAGGCAAGGGCTGTTTCTAGGCTCTGAGAACCTCTGCGGTGGACCCGGCTGGCTGGCCACAGGCTGCAAGGGGCAGCCCTGCAGGAGACGTGCGCGCCTCTGCCTGGCTTTCCTGGCGCCTCCACACGACGTGGCTTCTTAACCTGAGAACACAGCTGCACCCACGAGGAGGCCGCCGCAGCGCCGCCCCCTGCCTGGCCTCACTTCCTACCGCCTTGTTCATTCGCGGTACCTACCACAACAGCCTGACTGGTGCCTGCAGAAAGAGCAGAAATCTGATTACCTCGCTCTATTATGGAGAGAAAGCAGAATTGTTGCACTTCTCCATAAAGGGCTTCCAGGGATTTTCTTCAAGTGAGCGTCAAACCACGGAGATCGGAACACAGAGTCACGCTGCCCCGCGCGCTCTTCCAGAACGCGCCCTGCCCTCTCGGCACGTCCGCTCCGTCCAGCTTCCTGCTCGGGGTGCACCCCCAGCATTGCCAGGCGTGGAGTCATCCTTCAGGGTCAGGCTCCAACACTTCCCGGCTGCAGCCCCGCCCTGCCCACCCCGCAGCGCACCTCCGCCCTTCCCTCACTGGTCCTGATTTTCCCTGAGGCCATTGCTGCGGGATTGTGGCCGGTGGTATTCTGGGGTCCTCTCCCCTCTCTGCACCAGTACTTGTGGTTGATGCCTGAGAGGTACCTGCAGACACGAAGTAATGAAAAGCTGCGGGCTCCACGTGACTCAGGACGTCCAACCTGTGCAGGATCCGTCGGGTGCGTATGAAAGCTTAAGGAACACCCGCTGTATCCACAGGGGCAAGAGCCAGGCCAGAGCCTCTGTGGGGCTCCAGACCCACATTCTTCCCTTGAAGAAGAGCTGGCCTCAGAAGCCTCTAGGGACACGTCTGTCCAGCAGTGTGGGACTCCTCAAGCCACTGTCGGTGCACGTAACTAAGAGCACAGTGTCCAGGTTGTGTGCCACCATTAGTCCAGGTGGCCCTGCAAGATGGCAGGTGGAAACTTACGACCAAGGAGGGGTCTAGGAAAGAGGGGCTTGGGGCGGAGCTCCGTGTCAGGGCTGCTCAGGTCCAAATGCAGCCTCCCAGTAGGGTCAGCAGGCTTCGCTGCAGGAGATGCCCACATGCTCCAGCTACGTGCAGAAGCGGGAGGACAAACGACTTTGCTTACTCAGAACATTCAACAGAGAGTGTTACGCTATCCGTGGCAACCACCAATTCAGAAGCAATGGGTTTCTTTGGGCCTTTTCATTAAGAAGAGGACTTGGGGATCTTGGCAAAGTGGACGCCCCATCACATCAGACTGCAGGCCCATCCTAGGAAGCCTCTAGGGTCCCCAGGCCCAGAAAGGCCTCAGGAAAATGGCAGCAGCGGAAAAGCCACCTCTGCCATTGGCGGCTCCCGCAGCACCCTTTCATTTAGCCTTTTTCACAACTGATTGCTTCGAATTGAAGCTTTGCAGGGACCCTAGCAAAATAAAGACAGGATCACTTTATTTTATTTCTGGGACAGTCAAATTTCTCTGCAATTGGGCAATTTCAAGACTGGCTATTTTTGTAAATAGTGTGCTGCCACCGAGGGCAGCGCCGAGCCTGGCATACTCACTTCCAGCCACGTATGGTAATATTCTCGCCGAATTTGTTTCCTCAGACATTAAGAAAATAACAGCTTTCTTTCCCATGGGGAAAATTGAGTGTGCCCACATTTTGGGTCATTTCCTATAGTTTGCTCTGTGATTCCAAAATGGCAGATCTCACTGGACATTGATAAGACCAAGGCGAGAAGGCACCACGCCACTGCGCATTTCCTCGCTCAGCTGGAAAGACACAAGTGCTCTCTCGCTCTGTCCAAGGCGGTCCGGGGTCTCGAACTCGGTCTCTTGGCTGCTGCTCTGCCCTCCCAGGGGAGCAGCACATTGGAGCAGCCTCTGCTTGCAGCAGGAGAGATAAGATGGCCTTGGGGCTCTCGGTGCTGCTGGCGTACAGGAGCTCTGCAAAGTGTTCTTCCCCAAAGGTCACCCTGGCTTACGCCATCTCTGTGTCCTACATCTTTGTTTTAGGGACTCTCACACAATGGACAGCAGCTTCTCCAAAAGATCCTCTCATGACAAGAGGGGGCTTCTTGGCACCGTGGTGAGGGGACCATTGTTGCTTGAAAACAAAAGGAATCTGCACCCACATGCTGATGGCATTGCTGCAGGAATCTTATTTATAGTATGACAACAACCGCTTCATCCTGACAGCCTCATTAAATCTAAGCCTCATTTAACTAGTAGGACATTTTTACAATGGGTTTACTGGCGCACTGTGATAAATGGCTGTCTAACACTGCTGCACAATAGCAGGCTGGGCCATAACCAGGCCGTGTATAAACACGTATCGGTGTAACAATGCGCAGCCCCCAACAGCAGGAAGGGAAGGCAAACATCTTTGCTGCGCCCCCTCATACAGGGACAGAAGGGGCAGAAGATGGGAGATGGCTCAGCGGCCTAAGCACTGCCTGTACAGGCAGGAAAACGGCCTTGAAAGGAAAATTAGGCAGATTATTTTCTTTGGCAAGTTGAACGTTTTGGCTGAGGTTTATAAGGATGGCCTCTGAAACTCACAATCAGGTTTAAAAAGATAAAGGAATTTCCTAAAATTTGATAATCTGGTCTCTGAAATATAAAATGTAAATATAAAAAGGGTAGGCGACAGGGTGAACATGATCCTGTGTTTTCTTTTTTAAAAAATGAGTACATTTTAGATGTATATAATGACCACATTCATCATAGTGAATTTGAATTTATATAGGATATATCTTGTGTGTGTGTGTGTGTGTGTGTGTGTGCGCGCAGAGTCTCACTATGCTGCTTGAACACTAGTGCTCCTCCTGTTTTCAGCCTCCCCTGTACTGAGGTCACAGGCATGCGCCACCACGCCCAGACTCAGTGGCCTGCCGAGTGTACCCCAAGGTGGAGCTGACATAGCATGGGGTGCCAGGGATGAAATCCCAGCCCCTGTGCTTCACTGAGCTATCTCGCCGGCTGCTTATCCTGTCTTTTCTTAGGAACAAAAAACAAAACAAAATATGTGAAAAGGAATAAAACGGCTAGTTAATAGTGGCAGCTCACTCTTGCAGAAATGGAAATCCTGCTGGCTTATTCAGTACAGGATAGGTTGTGGGAAAATTCAAGCAAATCACTCCTGGACTGGTCCGAGGCTACGCGCTCACCAGGAATCTGTAGAGTCTGAACTCTTCCTCCGTAGTGCAGGATCAACAGTCACCCTCCTGGCCCTGGCCACGGGAGCCTCGTGTGCTACTCCTGGGCATCTAAGGGTGCGTAAGCCTACACCTCAGCGAGCGGAGGAAATTGCAGGCCCTGGGAGTGTTCAATCCCACCCGGAGCCTCACTGGCCTCACTGGCCCGACTGAATTTCACACCAAGTGTGCCCGCATCACCGGACAGAGCAAAGCCTCTCATGTTTACACTGGCAAAGCCGTCTGTCATGCCGTCCAAGTGACATTTCCCAGTTGTCCCAAGTAGTTTGTACCTTGTTTCCATGCTAGCCATTTGAAATGTCACTGCGTATCAGCCAAGTGACAGGTGAGCAAAAACCGAACTTGACTTGGCTGGGCTCAGCATGAACAGGCTGGAGCCAGCTGGGTGTCCTCCACCAACTTCCCTTGGGGACATGGCCATGGCCAGGGACATGGGTACAGCCAGCACAGGCCACCCAGCTTACTGCCGCAGGGACCCAGACCACTGCAGTGACCCAGACCTCCGCAGTGACCCTCTCACAAGGACAACTTAAGTGACTGCCTGCAGTCCAGTCCTCACGCAGAACAAAGGATACCTCATCTCCCTGTCCTTTGGCCTGCCTTAATAAACAACCGTCAAGCTGGGAATGGTGGCACACAGCTGTCACCCCAGCACCCTGGAGGCTGAGACAAGAGGATGCACTTTTGAGGCCAGCCTGGGCTATATAATGAGACTCAGTTTCAAAAACAAATAAAGAAATAATAAGCAAACAAGCAGCTGCTATTTGGAGCAGATTCTGTCAGCCATGTCATTATTTATACATGCATTTAAAACGTGAATGTGTTTTTGACTCACAGTTTTAGAAAATCTCTGAGTATATTCTTAAGACTCTCAGGCATCATACTTACTTTTAATTGCCCAAACACCTTCTAAACTTCCACCTTTTACCCATATGGGACACGGGGGAACCAGTACTGTATCTGCGCTTCACCAGTGCTAGGAATCCATTGAGCATGGCAGGCCCTAGAAGCCACTACTCTGTCAACTGGCTCCTCCGAAGGACATGGGGATGCCCACTCATTGAGGAGGGACATGCACCCAACACTAAACAGCCTCAGAGCAAGGTGAGCTGAGAGGTTGACGCTGGAGGCCCCGTGACTCAGTCTCCCCACCTGGGTGCAGCTAGGACACCAGTGCAGGTAGGTGCTGCACCACTACATCCTAAACACAGAGTCCTGCCTTTCAGAGCCGAGAGCATGTCTCTAAGCAATGTCCTTAGCTGTCCCTAACTCACAACTCCTTCACTTCATCCAAGTAATGAAGAGTCCAAGAAGAACTAGGAGGAAGTCACCCTGTGAAGGGCCGGCCAGACAGCTCAGCAGACCAAAATGTCTGTGTAGGCAGATGCAGCGGCCGGGGTTCAGTCCTTGGTGTGCCATGCCGGCCCCGAACCCGGAGTGTGCTGAGAAGGCGATTGAGACTGGGCGTCATGGCGTGCACCTGTAATCCTGGAGCTTAGAAGGCTGAACACAGGCAGATCGCTACAAGTCTGATCTATGTAGTGAGACCCTATAGACCCTGTACTAAACACACA